>JAIUZE010003838.1:0-31485 GCA_022085475.1 Heliosperma pusillum
CTAGTTGTAAAGCAGATTGACTATCGCAAAAGAGTTGCATAGGCAATGGCACGGAAACACCCAAACTAAGCAAAAGACCTCGTAACCATTTCAACTCGCGGTCATGAACCGGTATTCAGCCTCGGCAGAAGAAAGGGAAACAGTCGTTTGTTTCTTTGTCTTCCAAGAAATTGGCGACCCACCAAGAAAAACAAACCATCCAGTAGTCGAGCGACGAGTCAGAGGACAACCAGCCCAGTCAGAATCACACCAACCGGAGACGACAAAAGCACTGTCAGACCGCAAAAATATTCCCTGACCCGGACTCCCTTTCAAATAACGAACCACACGCAAGGCAGCCGCTAAATGTTCTTGTCGTGGTTGATGAAGAAAACGTGAAAGGATATGCACTGTATAAGAAAGATCAGGACGTGTAACGGCAAGATAAACAAGACGCCCAACAAGTCGTCGATATGCCTCAATGTCGTCAAGAACCGCCCCTCCCGCGAGCCCAAGTTGATGATTTTGTTCAAGTGGGGTCACGGCGGGCTTAGCTCCAAGTAAGCCAGTCTCAGAAATAATATCAAGAGCATATTTACGCCGACTGAGATAAATTCCCTCGGTACTACATGCCACTTCAATACCGAGAAAATATTTAAGTGGCCCCAAATCTTTCATATGAAAACAATTCCCTAAATATGTTTTGAAAACAGAGACAACGGAAGCATCATTACCCGCAATAACAAGGTCATCAACATAAATAAGGACAAATAGACGAACCTCGTTATGCGAGAAAGAAAATAGTGAGTAATCAGAATAAGATTGAGTGAACCCGTAATCACGGAGCGCAGCAGCAAGCCGGGCAAATCAACAACGGGGAGTTTGTCGTAAGCCATACAAATATTTCTTCAAACGACAAACCTTGCCCTCCTTTCCACGACTAAAACCAGGTGGAAGTCGCATATACACCTCTTCGTTCAAATCACCATGTAAAAAGGCATTGTGTACATCCATTTGATGCAATTCCCAACCTTTGATAGCAGCAACAGATAAAAAAGCTCGGACTGTTACCATTTTGACAACCGGAGCAAAGGTCTCCCCATAATCTAAGCCTTCCACCTGATGATTACCAAATACCACAAGGCGGGCTTTGAAGCGTTCAAGAGTGCCATCAGAATTGTACTTAATTTTATACACCCAACGACACCCGAGAGCCTTGTTATGAGAAGGAAGATCGGTAAGCTCCCATGTTTCATTGCGTTCAAGAGCGTCGATCTCATCCTGCATTGCCGCATACCATCGGTCGTCGCGGATAGCCTCTTTAAAAGTGGGTGGCTCAGTATGGGAAGTAATAGCTGCAAGAAAGTGACGATGTTTCTCCGAAAAAGAAGCACAATCAACATAATTTGCTAAAGAATACGGAGTACCTGAGGGTGACGAAGGCGGACTGGGTGAGCGCGAGGATGGATTTTGTGCGGTGCCGAGAACATAGCCTTGCAGTCGAGAGTTAGGAAATTTTTGTCGACGACCACGACCAAGCTCAGCATCATTAGTGTGTACACTAGCTTCGTTCTCAGTACCCACTTCGTCCGTACAAGAACCACCGGAAGGAGCCCCACCTGGTGGGGTAGGAGTCGACCCCCTCGGAGTGGCATCACTCTCATCAACAGACTCATTAAAAGGAGCATTAAAAAGGGGATCGGGGTCCGTTGGGGATAACGAAGAGACGGAGGAGGCGAAAGGAAAGAAATTCTCATGGAACACAATTTCACGGGACACGAAAACAATTTCTGTCTCAAGGTCATACAACTTCCAACCTTTCTTATTGTGTGGGTAACCAACAAAGACGCATTTTCGACCGCGTTTTTCAAACTTATCACCATGGGTATTTTGATTATGGGCGAAACAAAGGCACCCAAATACTCTCAAATTTGTGTAAGACGGGGCAACACCAAAGAGACACTCATAAGGAGTCAAATTAGCAAGCAAAGCCTAGGGAGTACGATTAATTAAATAGACAGCAGTAAGCACGCACTCACCCCAAAAGGTTTTAGGCAAATGAGCTTGAAATAGAAGAGCCCTCGCTACATTCAAGATATGACAGTGCTTACGTTCAACACGACCATTTTGCTGAGGTGTGCCAACACACGACGTCTGAAAATGTATCCCTTTTTGAAAAAAATACCCAGCCATACAATTGAATTCAGTCCCATTATCACTTTGGACACATTTGACAGTTTTAGAAAATTGAGTGGCAACCATAGAAAGAAAACTCATAAACATGTCAGTAACTTCCGTCTTATCAAGTAGCAAATAAACCCAGGTGGCACGGGAATAATCGTCGACAATTGTTAAGAAATATTTGGCACCACAAGAGGAAGCAATGCGATAAGGACCCCAAAGATCGCAGTGGATTAATTCAAATTTGTCCAAAGCACGCTTATTATTCAAAATAAAACTACTACGATGTTGTTTTGCCAAATGACATGTTTCACATACGGATTCCTTATTAAAATTAAAACCACGAGTAAAAGGAATAGCGCTGACAGCTTTGTGAGACGGATGACCAAGACGTCGATGCCAGAGAACAAGGGAATCCGTATTGCTGACAGAATGCACCACCGTTTTCCGAGCACCCGCACAAATCCAATAAAGACCATCCCGCAACTCACCGACTCCAATCGTCGTCCTCAAGGTACGGTCCTGAATAAAACAGGAATTTTTAGCAAATTCAAAAATATAATCATGACGGGAGGTAAGTTGTGAGACGGAAATAAGATTACAAGACAAACTCGGGACATACAAAACATTATCCAAGATTAGCTTGTCACTAATAAAAACCGAACCCATAACAGTGGAAAGAACCTGGTGACCATTGGGCAGCCCAATAGGACGAGCAGGAATAACACGTTGGGCTTCCAAACACGACAAATTTCCGGTGACGTGATTGGAAGCACCAGTATCTAAAATCCAAAAAAACATACCACTCAATCGATCAGCGGCAATGAAATTGGCAGAGACACCGGCGGTCACAAGGTTAGCCTGAACTGGAGCAGGGGTTGCGGCAAGACCACGGCTAGGGGCAAAACCCGTGCCGGCAAGAGGCTGCCCAGAACGCGCCTGACCGTACACGACGGAGTTCGGCCAAGGACCGTGGTTTATCACCCCACCAATCAGGAAACTTTTGAGTTTTAATGTAGCAAGTAGCGATTTCGTGCCCACGAGTTTCATAATAGGTGCAGAAAAGTTGCCGCCTCTCACCACGCTCCTTATTACGCAAAACCCGTCAGTCGACAGGTGGGCGAGCGTGACCAGGAGTGGCAAAGGCAGCCACGGCAGAGACATCCAGGGACGAGTCAAGAGGGGCACGGAGTCGTTCTTCCTGAAGCACAATCTGATATGCCCGAGTAAGGGAAGGTAACGGGTCCAATTAGAACTGTTGTGAACGGATATTGGCATAAATGGACAAATCAAGACCCATAAAAAATTGATGAAGACGCTCATTATCCATTCGTTTAATAGCGGCACCAGCAATTCCACACTCGCACTTACCGCATTTACAAGCAAATGGCTGTTCATGAACTATAAGAGAGTCCCAAAGCGCCTTAAGTTTACCGAAATAGGTGGTAATATCCATACCTTTGAGTTGGCGGCAGTCGTGCAATTGGGTCTTCAAGCCATGAATTTTGGACCCGTCAACCACCGAAAACTGACCCTCCAGTTCGGACCAAAGCAGGGAGGCGTCTTCAACATAGGATACGGTTTCCAACAGGGATTGATCAATTGTATTGCGAATCCATTGTACGATTGTGCAATGGACGACCTCCCAATTTTCGAGATAAAATTTATCGGTGGGTTTTGTAATTGAGCCATCAACGAAGCCGAATTTGCGACGTGCTTTTAATGACATCTTCATCGAATTTTTCCAATCATCGTAGTTATCGCGTCGTAAAATAACGGTAGATATCTTGGCTCCGGGGATATTATGAGAGCCGAGATAATAGGGATTCGAAAAATCGAGCTTTGGTGGCTCGTTGGGTTGTTCGTCGCCAGGCATGAAGGCGGATGGCTGTTAATTGTGGCTGTTTTTAGACGGCATGTTGTTTGGTTTTTGAGAAAAAGAACCGCTCTGATACCATGATTAGAAGATGGAAGGGAATTGTGTATGTTTTATTAATTCTGGATGTGATTAAATAGATTACAATAGGCTTTTGGTCTTTTCCACATTATTACAAGAGAGACTCTTGGTCCTTCATTTTACTGGGTCATAAAGACCGTAATAGGTTAAGATTAGAATTCGGTACACCTCGTTACTGTTAAGTGAATGTGATCATTTAATTTTGTATGCGAGCTTGTGATGAATGCATTGTTGCCTAAATTCATTCTATTTTCGCACATATGCTCAAAATATTTGCGGAAAACTATGAATAAACAAACTAAATTTATTGAAATGGAATGAATGGATGGACTATGGAGTATTGAATAGGCATATTTGTGAGCTATAGTGCTATACTGCTATAGATTGCTTGAACGTGGGATTATGTAAACATTGTAATTGCTCGGTGTCAATTTTAAATTAGGAGTTTTTTTTACGTTAATTAGTTTTGAATTGAGCATGCCTCATCAGTCATCACTGTTGTTCTGTGATTATGATCATTTCACTTTTTTTGCTAGCTTGCTTGTTTGTGTCGCCTATATCTTGACACTTGAGGGCTATAAGTTGCATGAGGAGTTGAAGACATACACATTTTTGTTAATTAGGCAGTGTTGAATATTTACGTGTTTTTAAGTTGTGCACGCATGGAGGCATCGTCTTTTACCTCTACCAAGTAAATCTTTTGTGTTTTATCTGTGAAGAGTAGGATACTGAGCCTTTTGAAACTGTAACTTACTAGAAAATATATTGTGCGCTTATATCTACAGTGATTATAAATAACATCTTATTTTAAATTGGGACTTATTTTTACGATACTTTAATGTAGAATTGTTTTACATGAACTTACACCTTGGATGAGGGTTTTGTACTTGTGTTTGGCTTGCAACTGTAGATTTAACAGACATATTTCAATTGTGATATGTAGCGGTGGTATTAGTGTATATATGACATGACAGAGACTTTCTTGTGTTTGTTTATTAGAGCATCTGGCCAAGGACCTTGAGCTTTTTGCACATCATGCTGGTCGTAAATTGGTAAACACAGAGGATGTTATACTTGCAGGTATTCCACTCTATCTAATTACCAATTATCTCTTTACCTTGCTAATTATCACTAAAACTACTTGCATAATTTAATGCCTTATTTTTTAGTACTCCACGTATGACTAGAATCCTACTCATTCGAGTTTGGATTAGACTATAGAATCTAATGATCACATGTTGTTCTTTTGTCATTTGCCCTTTACCTTGACTATCTATGCATACCATAACTTAAAGAATCTAGAGATCAGATGTCGCTCTGTTGTCATATGCCCTTCGCCTTGACTATCTTTACATACCAGGCCTTTTTGCTTTCGTCCTTCATTCCAAAGTTCAAATGAAATCCACAATTTTCTGCTGTTATACTTCGACGTACTCCTCGGCAGCTATGTGGTCAACTTATTGCTTTCTTTCACTGATTGAATGCACATATCTTTTTTCGTGATTCTGGAGCGACTCACATTATAGCTGCGGGCTGCCTTCATTCTAATCAGAGTGCAATCGTTGTTTGTTATTATGATCAGGAAGTACGATAATCTGTCTTTGGACTGCGGGTCAAGTCTTTTGATATTTCAAAATTTTTTTCAGCTCATCGAAATGAGAATCTAAGTCAATCATTAAGAACCTTCTGCAATGATCTGAAAGCAAAGGAACCTCAGACAGAGAAAAGGAGAAAGAAAGCGAGGAAGGAGGACAAAGCTACAACAAGTACATTTCAGACAATTGATTTGTGACTTAAAATCTCTCATAGAGGTAAGCATTGATAATAAGGACCAGTTTAATTTTAACATAGTCATAATTTTTTTTTAAAAATATAGGCGCTTACATTGTTTTCAACGCAATTTTCATCTTGGGTCGTTCCGAAACAATCTCTTTGTGTTGCTAGCACAAGGGTAAGACTGCGTACAACCAACCCCCTTTACCCCACAATTTACGGGAGCCACTGAGGCAATGGGGTAATGTTGTTGTAATTTTTTCCATTCTCATTGCACTATTGGAGTACAGAAGTCCCTATTTTTTGGTCTGCTTTCTCGTGAAATAAACAAAGTGGCTCACTAATCTTTTATTATGACGTAGCAGTCATTCGATACAATTTTCGACTCAATTTTCTTTATGGGTCATGTGAATTAGCCTATATGTGTTGTTAATACAATTAGGGTAATGATGTTGGACAGGCGGTAACACTGAAGAACTGTAGTACTCCGTATTACTTTGCCCAGAGTATGATGTATATGTTGCAGCTATATTCATGCACCGGTACTAATGCACTTCCGGTAGTAGCATCAACAGCAGAGTTGAACTGATGAAGCAAAAATGACACATCAGGACGCACACAAGTATGCGTAGTAATCCGAGATTATGAATTAGAATTGAGTATATATTAGTATCTGAAAGCGTCTCTTATTAGGTTTTGTAGAATTGTATAACTGTCTAGCATGGGTTCAGCCGCACCTTAGTCCAAATACACTCGCAATTTCACAAAATTATTTAGGAGTAGGTCATAAATTAGAAACCTATGATTGAGTTTTTATGCGTATTTTTAGTTGAAATGTTCCATTCAATACCTATGGCGATGCTCCTCCATTAATATCATATGGTTTTCGTTCTATAACACTGATGAAAATGATGAAGAAAACCACATATTTGGTGGTAGAACTTCATCTACTTGAGACATTTAACCTAAAAATACACTCAGAAGTCACAAGTCAGAAGTCATTATCAACCCCCTACTTTTTGATCTCTTGATGTTTTGCAAAGAAAGTAGAAATTAGATCTCTTGATGTTTGTAAATTTTAGGAAAAATTCAAAATTACTTCCTTTTATGTACAATTTTTTCAAACTTACTCCCTTTTAAAACAAAATTTCAAAATTACTCCCTTATAAGCGACTTCCGATCAAAAATTGCTACCAAGACCCAACTTAAGTCATAAGTTGACCAATTTTCCGGCAAAATTCAATTTTTTTGTAATTTCCTTCCCATTTTGCCCCTGTTTCTTTTGCCTTAATATTTATCTCATCCCACTTTCTAGTTTAACTTTTTTCTGTCTGCCTACCTTGTTTCTATCTCCTCTTTCTTCATCTCATCTTCTCTACCCCATCAACTTACCAGCTATGTGTCTCAAATATGCAATATTTAAACTTTGAATCAAAATTCCACAAACTAAATAGGCATCCCCTCCAACATACTTAGTTCTACCTTTTCTAGACACAAACTGCACACCATAATATATATGCAGGTTAACATTAAAGTTAGTATCCATTCCTACAAATCATATGACATTGTAGGTAAAGAAAGGGTAAATGTTCAACACTAATCAACACATCATTTTTGCCTTAAATCGTTCAATCAAATAGGGACAGGGAAACTAATAAATCACATAAATTAGGGTTTAATCAACATGAGGAATTGCAGTAAACTAATAATCAAATAATAACAACAAATTAATTCTTTATAATTATGACTTAAGTTGGGTGTTGGTAGCAATTTTTGATTGAAAGTCGCTTATAAGGGAGTAATTTTGAAATTTTGTTTTAAAAGGGGGTAAGTTTGAAAAAGTTGTATATAAAATAGAGTAATTTTAAAATTTTCCTAAATTTTATATGTAAGCTGACAGGTGGCTTCTCCCTTTTTACCGGGTTACGAAACATCGTCGACGTTTTATAAAACATCGTCGACGTTTTATAAAATATCGTCGACGTTTTTTATAAAAAAGACGGTCACTACCCTTACCTCACATTCCTTTCACTCTCTTCCCTAAACCCACATTTCTTTCACCTTCTCTCACCACCCGCCGCCCCCAGCCTCAGCCCCACCACCACAGTGACGCCGCCCCCAGCCCCACCACCACAGTGCCGCCGCTACCCTACCCCTTGTTCAAGTAAGTTTCCTTCTTTTAGTTAGTTATTATTTGAATTAGTAGTTATTGTTAGTAAATTGTTGTTTGTTTTTCAAATTAGAATTAGAATTAGTTTAGTGATTGTGTTGTGTTGTGTTGTTGAAGACGGGTTTTGATTGTTGTTGGATGGAGTTTGGACGCTTGTATTGTGCAATGGAGGTTGAATAAGCCGGTGGATGGACGTTGGTGTCACTGACCAACGTCCAAACTGAACGTTGGTGTCACTGACCAACGTCCAGACCAGACGTTGGTCACTGATACCAACGTTCAGACTGAACGTTGGTATCAGTGACCAACGTCTGGTTTGGACGTTGGTCAGTGACACCAACGTTCAGTTTGAACGTTGGTATTAGTGACCAACGTCCAAACCAGACGTTGGTCACTGATACCAACGTTCAAACTGAACGTTGGTGTTGGGTATCGACGTTTTTTTTCTTTGTTATTGATATGAACGTAATATTCTCGTTAATTTTTATTTTTTCTAAAACATATGTAGTTTGATTCGTGTAAAATTTCTATTTTTTCTCGGAAAGTTATCGATCGCTATTGAAATAACGTTTTATACGTTTTTTATCGCTTTTGAAATTATGCTTTATTCGTTATTTCATATGTTATAAGTTATTTCATAACACTATATTATCGTATATGCAGATGGATAAAGAAAAAAACATTATGGTGGTCCCTGATCGTACGAAAGGCCGAAAAGTGACGGCATCTAAGCGGCGCTTACCCGGTGTGCGTCAAGCCGGAGGTGTCTTTCGTCCTACTCAGTCAGAGGGTACGGACGTTTCCCCTACGCCCCCGCCTGCTGTGAGCGAGACTGTTTTTCCGTCAGTTTTTTATAGGTTAGGGGCCGTTGATGATGGTAATGTTGACGGCGGTTCAGGATCTAAGTCGGAGGAGGCGGCAGAGCAGCCCGATGACGAGTGTTTTGTAGAGAACCAGGTAGCTGAACCAACAGGTAAGAAGGTGGTACAGGTTGGTAGAGGACGATATGTGCCGGTTAGTCAGGGGTCATCTAGCACGGGGAGGAAGAAGACGAAGAGGGATTTGTCTTGGCGTCTTAGTGGCGTGGTTGAGGGAGGACCGGTTCACCTCAACGTCTTACGTAGTTTTGGTGGGCACGTGGCTTATAAGAGTTGGACGGAGGCCAAGCCGGCGAGGACGTGGCTCAAGTGTTACGAGAGGCCCGGTTGTATGGAGGCTATGAACGGGATGAAGGTGCCGGAGCTGGTTGCCCGGAGAGTTAGTGAGAGTGGGCTTGGTGTTTTGATGAGTTGTGTGACCACCAGCATAGATGAAAATCTATGTAGTTCATTTGTAGAGAGGTGGCAGCCGGATACTAACAGTTTTCATATGCCTTTTGGAGAGATCACTATCTTATTACATGATGTTCAGCGTATTCTAGGGATAAAGGTGAGTGGCGTTAGGGTTTTTGTGGAGGGTATGGTGGAGCAGGAGGAGGGTAGCACGAGGGATGATGCAGGCTTGAGGGAGAAGATGGCTACTTTATTTGGGCTGGCTTTTCAGGATGTCGAGCCACCATATTATAGGAGTGGTGGGTTGTCGACCCAGAAGTTGAGGGAGGTTGTGGAGACGGGTCGCCATGATGAGTCGTTGAGGGCGTACTTGATGTTGTTGGTTGGACAAACATTGTTCACGGACAAGTCTAGTGACAGGGTAGTGGCCCGGATGCTTCATTTGTTTGATGACTTGGATAGTTTTGGTGAGTATGCTTGGGGGGCTGCGACATTGGCGTACTTGTACCGTCAGTTGGGTATGGCGTCGCGGAGAGATGCTCGTGGGCTTAGCGGTTGGTTGCCGTTGCTGCAGGCTTGGATATATGAGTATTTTCCCCATTTCCGACCTCATGCAGGATACTATGTTGAGGGTAGACCATTGGTGGAGGCTTGGTCACGGGTTCCTAGGTTTAAGGGCGAGGAGAAGATTCTAGATGAGCACCGTCAGAGGCTAGACGGGCTTAGGGCGGAGCATATTCGTTGGACCCCTTACGGTGTTGGTTCACATCGCTCTTGTAGGACATCGCTTTATTCGGGGTTGATTAGATTTCTTGATGTAGTAGAGCCATATCAGCCTGATCGTTTTTTGCGTCAGTTTGGGTATGTCCAGCCTATCCCGACCGCTATGATTACTCCAGCTGTTGAGCATCGTCCGCCTTCACCGAAGTCGGGTTATAGGTTGTATTATGGGGAGTATCCTGATTCGGAGTGGGGGCTCCCAGAGGCTCGGATTGTTTTGAGAGACCGTTCACACCCGATCGTGATGCCGTTTGACACGGTCGATCGTTACATGACATGGTACACGAAGTCCTCCCACCCGTATTTCTTTCCTCCTGGCCGTCGTACCAAGTTTTCTACGGTGCCTCTTTTGGATGAGCCGGAGTTCGGCAGAGCTCTTGCATGGAGGTTCTCACTTATCTACAGACAGCCTACTCAACAGGCAATGACATCGTGTGTTCAGCGGTTGGTTACAGATATGGCCGACTACTTCAGGAACCCGGAGGACGACGACGACGATGATGTAGGACATGACGACGTTTGATTATTTAGTTATGTTTTATTTGTTGTATTGTGTTTCTACGGATTATTTTAGATTCTTTTATGTTTGAATTATGTAATGGTACTTTTATTTTTATTATTATTAGTTTATGTTTTGAATTATGTAATGGCCACAACATGAAAACCCTAGCATTTCCTCTATATAAACCCTTTACCCAACAAATTATTTCCACACAACTCACTATCTTCTCTCTACTCTTAAAATATATTACCTCTATTATCCTATACTTTAATCATGGTGATGACTAACATACAACTAGTGAATTATTATTAGAATAAAATTAACGAGATAGTTAACGAGTTTCCCTTACTATTCGACCGCCTAATGATTGTGTTGAATAATCATGTACTTAATAATTTCATAAGTCGTGGCAATCCTCCTCTATCATCGCTTCAACTAATGCATGGACCTATTTACGGTCTCAACAACCCTTCCATTCATCCTATGAACGTAACTGAATGTATCATTACTTATAATCTATTGTCTAATTTTTCTAATCAATAAAGTTTGTGACATTATTAACCAGATTAATTTTTAAATCCAGAAAATGTCATCCTGAAGCGAAATGAGTGGGAGAAAGTGAGGTTGGAGATAGTTGAACTGTTCAAGAGGTGTTTAACAGTTGTCCCATATAGGACTTTACACTCTCTATGTGAAGGGGACGGCCGGATGTTCGTGGGGCCATTTCAGAGTCTAAAAACCTATGAAATGTATGTAACTTACATAGAGGATGAGTTTTATAGGCCTAATGGTTCTTCATCCGAAGGATATTCAACTGATTAAGTGTTAATGAAATGTATTTAACGCTGATTAATTGTTTGTTCTGCACTTGATCGTTGTAATATTTATCAGTTTTTAATTAATGAATAAAGTCGTCAGTTGAGTTGTCACATCATGCTCAGAACTTTATTAAATTCGTCAGTTGAGTAGTCACATTATGCTCAGAACTTTATTAAAGTCGTCAGTTGAGTTGTCACATCATGCTCAGAACTTTATTAAATTCGTCAGTTGAGTTGTCACATTATGCTCAGAACTTTATTAAAGTCGTCAGTTGAGTTGTCACATCATGCTCAGAACTTTATTAAATTCGTCAGTTGAGTTGTCACATCATTTCCGGAACGAATTCCAAGTCTCCCCTCTATTTAAGGAGCTCACTCCACCATCATTTTTCACATAACTTACTATCTCATCTACTATCTCCCTAAAATCTCATCTATCATTATGCCTATGAACGATGTTGAAGAGGTTAATTTCATACAAAATAGAATAGATGAAATTGTTAATGAGTTTCCTTCCATATTTCGCCGTTTACTAATCGTGTTTAATAATAATATCATTTGGGATTTCATGAACCGTTATGAACCTAATCTCGTATCACTACCACAAATGATGATGATTTGGTAATTCAAGCCAAAGGAATATTCATCCACAGATTACTCCACTGATTAGTCTTACTAAAACCGACTGCATGTGTTTGATGAAAAATTGTGGTGATGATGATTTGGTTTGCAGCATGGGTATTTTAATCGTTTCTTCTATGTAATGTAATTTTAAGACTTTAACTTATGTGACCTTTATTCCAGTACTTTATTAATGTATGTCAGCTTTATTAATGTATGTCAGCTTTATTCGAGTATTGTCAATTTATTTAATCAAAAATGTTGGACCAATTCATAAGTTTTGATAATGACCTGTGTTTATGTAATAATATGTTTTACTCGATATATCATATGCGTGTAATTGTGTGCTTTAGTCTTATTATAGCTAGCAACAATTATGAGAAGAAAGATCAAAGTTAGGCATAACTTTGATAAAGTTTGTGAGACAAAGTTATAACAAATTCAGGAATAACTTTGGAAGTGAACATGGAAGTTATAGCTAACCAGGCATAACTTTAAGGAAAATCGCTTCAAACAAGATCTACATAAATCTACACAAGACTCGAGATGGTGGGTCTTTGTGATCAAGATGAAGAGATGATCCGTATACTGAAGATCTTTGTGAAGATTAGATAGTATAGGTCGTCATTCGGTAACTATTCCATTCGAGAGATTTTATGGTCAAAAGTTATAGCTTTAGCCTATGATTTTGAATGATAAAATATTGATGCATGATTTTGGAAATAAAATGTTTTGAAATGTTTTCAAAAGTGAAAGAGTTTTATTTTTATATTTATCAATTATTTTAATAGATAATATATTTATGAGATTCTATTGGTTAGTAATACAACTTATGGGTTGTCATGCTACCTAGGGTTTCTAATATATTCTATCTCAATTTGTTGTTAACCTAATTAGCCCACCTAGTGGTTGAGCCATCTAGGGTTTCGTGAAACCTAGTTTGTGCCACCTAGGGACTCGTGCTCCTAGGGTTTCGTGAGCTATAGGATTCGGCCTCCATAGGTTTGTTTCCTTAGTTTACCTAATCTAGGATTCTACTATATCTTTACAACAATATTTTGAGCTATCAAGATAAATATATTTCTATAAGATAAACCAAATAATATTTTGAGATAAAGATATTTCTATAAGATTAGCAAATATTATTTTATGATAAGATAAGTATCTTTATTAAATATTATACTAGGGCATTAGATCTACTATGATTCTACTACTATAAATACTCATTCACATATCAATTGTGAGATACACGACATACACGAAACACAACATATCACACGGCATATTATTTTACTTGTGTTGATTTTCCAAAATCGTTTTAAAGCAAACCTTTGAGCAAATATTTATTATTTTTAGAGTTTGTTTTTAAAAGAGTCGTGCATCAATTATTATCAATCGCTTGAGTGAAATACGTTATTGGATAATAGTACATCATTCTAAGCTTACAATTCTTTAACGGGAATCTGTGTGAGTTATATTGTACTTTCTTATTAGCGTAAGATAGTATAGAGTATTTAGCGATACTCACCTTGAGTTATAATCATAGTGTTGATTATACGAGTGGGTTGGTAATTTTTGTAATCCGTAGAAAGGTACTAAAAATTATTAATCGAGAATAGTGGACGTAGGTTTCAACGTGTGAACCTGAACCACTTCAAAAATCGTGTGCCTCTCTCTTATCTCTTTACTTTTCGTTATCTCGTTTATTCGCGCTTACTTTGATTAATTAATTAGTTGATTTTAATTCATAAGATCAAATAATTAATTACATATCATATAAATCGAAAAAGTGGGGCTAGTTTTTAATACTCAATTCCCCCCCCCCCCCCCTCTTTTGTATTCGATCAATAGACTCTACAATTGGTATCAGAGCCTCGTGCTCTTGATTGCCTTACATCAAGGAGTCTGATCCATTTATCTTTTTATTTTTATTTATTTTCCGCTGCATTTAATTTTATTTTAATGGATTCCAAACATCTGAAGTGTCCCTTATTCGATGGGAAGAACTACAGTCTAGGAAAAATATTATGACCCAACATTTCAAAGGTAACTGATGAGTGTTGGCTAATATTTTAAGAATGGTCCTATAAGATCATGCTGGAACGGCTACTGTCCTTCATCGAAAAGAAAGAAGTATGACTATGTTGAGGCAGATTATAAGAAAGCTGAGAAAAATTCAAAGGCTATTAGTCTGTTACAAAACGGCATGACTCATACTGAATTTGATCGTTTCTCATCTAGTTCTACTGCCAAGGAAATATGGGATGGTCTTGAGTTAGCCTATGAGGGGACAACTGTTGTCAAAAAGCAACGTATTGCACTACTTATGCGAAAATACGAACTGTTCTCCATGGAACAAAATGAATCGCTTGACAGCATGTCTACTCGCTTCTCCAGTATCATTAATGAATTGAAAAATCTTGGAAAAACTTTTGACTCCGAGGAAATTGCCAGGAAGATCCTTAGAAGTCTGTCTAAACGATGGAGACCTGAGGTGACGGTAATTGAGGAATGTAAAGATCTATCTGACCTATCTTATCAAGAGCTACTTGGAACCCTAATGGCTCATGAGATTACTCTTGATGAAGATGCGGCAAATGATAGTAATAGCAAGAAGGTGGCTTTACAGGCCGAATCTCGTGAAAGACAAGATTCGGATCTTGAAGATGAAACAGTGTTGTTTGCTAGACGTTTTAAGAAAAAGTTCTTTAACAAACCACAAGGGAAAACGTTTAACAACAACACCAACAAATCTTACAAGAAGCCAATTGAGTCAAAAGGGTCTCTTTCAAGTCGTGGTTGCTTCAAATGTGGGGATAATGATCACATGATCAAAGATTGCCCCACATGGAAGAAAATCAAAGACAAAAAACAACGAGACAAAACCAAGAAGGAATTCAAGCAAGTAATGATGGCTTATTGCTGGGGAGATCTCGACACAGAGGATGACGAATCAGAAGAAGAGGAAGTCGCCAACTTGTTTCTAAGCAACGTCAGTCTTGACCTAATTTCTGACAGTGACAATGAAAGCGAATCCGAGATGTGTCTTGTTGGCAACTCAGATTCAGAACCAGATTCAGAAGATGATGAAGAGGTTAGTCATCTTGAACTGAAAAAGCAAGTTAAGAATTTATCTAAGAAGTCTTTAATTAAGTATTTTGAAGAAGCCTTAGATCATTGTCATGAACAGAGTCTTGAATTGAAAGATCTTAAAGAACAAATTCTTGACATTGCTGAGGAAAACCAACTTCTTAAGGCCAAAGCTAAAAAGCTCAAGTCTAAGGTTATGGCAACTTCAGCTATAACTTCAGACAAGACAAATGCTGAGAAAGAAGCTCTTGAGTCTAAAGTTATAGCTAATGAAGCTATAATCTCAGAGTTAAAACTCAACATTAAGCATCTTCAAGCCAAAGTTATAGCTAATGAAGCTATAACTTTAGAACTGAAGAAAGTCAATGAGCATTTACAATCTGAAGCTAAGGCAAAGGAAGTTGTTATCCTTGATCACGAGAAAGTAAACTCTTTTCTTTCTCAGCAATTGAAAGATTTGAAGGCTGAATTCTCCCAAGCCAAAAGTCAACACAATGAGGAGAAACTTATCTTGAACCAACGTTTCAATGATTTTCGTGAAAATTTCAAAAAGAACAATCCCTCCAAAGACTCGAATGTAGATCATTCGTCGTGTGAAAAAGAAATTCAGTCTTTGAAGGAATTGCTCCGACATGCACGAAAAGTTCATGATAAGTGGGAAGGAAGTCAGAAGGTCTTAGACTTCCTTACCGAACAGTCTAACAATAACATGAAGAAAGGTCTTGGTCATGAATGCTATAGTCGTAGAGACCACGATAAATGCAAATCCACTCCTTCTGACCGTGATTTCAGAAGAAGGAAGTACGTCAATCTTTCAGAATATCTGATTTGCAATTATTGTGGTCACAACAGTCATGTTAAAGATAATTGTGTTAAATATATGAACGACAACAAAAATCAAACTTATTTTGTCAAAGAACATGACGTGTCTAGTTTTAATGAGTCTGAACCTGAATCTCAACGTGATGAGATTAGAAACAATGAGTTCAGGTGGTTTTATGACATGGCTTTCGATTACACATCTGTACCTTCAAAATCTAAACCTTATGTGAATCAGAAGCAGTCGTTTAAACCTAATGTGCGTCGTAACAACAATCAATATAATAAACCTAGCAAACCCTATCCTAAGAAGAAAAGAATTGTCAAACAGGTATGGGTTAGGAAGGATCAAATATATAGAGTCACTAACCACAAAGGACCCAACTTAGCGTGGGTACCTAAAAGTTGTATTTGATTCTCTTGCAGATAATAGTGAAAGAAAACAATCTATGGTATCTCGACAGTGGATGTTCGAGACACATGACCGGAAACAAAAATCTTTTTCTTTCACTAGAGCCCTTCAACGGTGGCAAGGTCACCTTTGGAGACAACAAGAAGGGCAACATAATCGGTGTAGGTAAGATTGGTATATCCTCTTCACATGCTATTAATAATGTATATCTGGTAGATGGCCTTAAGCATAACTTGCTAAGTATCTCTCAACTATGTGACAAAGGTAACAAAGTCGTTTTTCATTCAAACGTTTGTCGTATCATAGTTGAAGGTACTAGTAACGTTATCTTAGAAGGCTTACGTAAACGGAACGTGTATATGATTGATTTAAACAAAGTCACTACAAGTTCCTTTACGTGCATGAAAGTCACGGTGGATGATTCATGCTTGTGGCACAAGAGGTTTGCACACATCAGTCCAACGATTTTAAAGAAACTCAAGTCTTGGGATTTAGTTGAGGGTCTACCCTCAATCAAACTCGAACAAGAAAGGATGTGTGACTCATGTGCCCGCTGTAAACAAGTTAGATCTTCATTCAAACCAAACGTCGTAGTAAGTAACAGAGGCGTCCACTTGAGTTGGTACCATGGATTTGTGGACCTTGAAAGTTAGAAGCCGGGTTGATCAAGGTACGTATTCGTCCTAGCGACTACGACTCCATGTATGTATGGCCTATCTTTCTATTTACTAAAGATGAACTTTCGATGAGTTTGTAGTACTAATGAAGCTCGCCCAAAACAAGTATGATAAAAAGTTAGTTTCCATTCGTACGGATCATGGCACCGAATTTGATAATCAAGCTTTTATAGAATATTGTAGGGAGAATGGTGTAGGACATAACTTTTTCTGCACCACGAACTCCACAACAAAATGGTGTCGTGGAATGTATGAATAGAACATTAGAGGACATGGCCCGCACTATGCTTTTGTGTAGTGGCCTTCCTAAGAGCTTTTGGGCAGAAGCCATAAGTACTGCATGCTATGTGCACAATAGAGCTATGATTAGACCTATTCTTAAAAAGACTCCCTATGAACTTTTAAGAGGGAGAAAACCCAATATATCTCACCTTCGTTGCTTCGGGAGTAAGTGTTTTGTCCATAATAATGGAAAAAGTAATTTGAGCAAATTTGATCCACGAAGTGACGAAGCTGTGTTTGTTGGCTATTCTAATCATAGTAAAGCTTTTAAAGTTTTTAACAAAAGAACTTTGTGCATAGAAGAAAGTGTTCATGTTGTATTTGGTGAAGATAGTGTGCTTGAACAAGTTGAACAGAATGAAGAAGAGGACATGAATGATCCAGACTTTCGCCTTTCCAGAGATGACGTGCCAAATAATAATGAAGAAGTTATTGAAGGAATCAATGATGAACTTGATAAATCCGCAAATGACCTTGAACAGAGAACTGAGACAATTGTTGATGATACAAATGTCTCTTCTCAAAACAAGGAAAAGGAAACTGAAGTTATAACTGATGATGCTATAACTTTGAACCAGAACCAAGATGGTGTAACTGAAGTTGTACCAACTTCAGCTATAACCCCAGAGTCCAACTCAGGGGGAACCAATCTTGATTCTGATTCATTTGAGGAAAATGAGAGTTCATCAGATGATGATGAGCCTAGGAACTCTAAGAAATGGAAATATATGAGTGCTCATCCTATGGATAGTATCCTAGGAAGTTTGAATAAGGGAGTTCAAACGAGGCGAACATTAAATAACTTTTGTTCATTCTATTCTTTTCTGTCTACCATAGAGCCCACCAACATCAAAGAAGCTCTTGCAGAATCCGACTGGATTGTGGCAATGCAAGAGGAGCTTCAACAGTTCGAACGCAATAAAGTATGGCACCTTGTGCCACGACCTCCAAATCGAACTGTGATTGGTACTCGATGGGTATTCAGAAATAAATTGGATGATTCAGGAGTTATAGTTCGTAACAAGGCTCGTTTGGTCGTTCAAGGTTATAATCAACAAGAAGGGATTGATTATGACGAGACTTTCGCTCCAGTAGCAAGACTTGAAGCTATTCGCTTGCTCATCGCCTTCGCAGCTCATAAAGGAATGAAGCTATTCCAAATGGACGTTAAGACTGCTTTTCTTAACGGTTATTTGGAAGAAGAGGTTTTTGTTGAACAACCTCCTGGATTTTTGAATAGCAAGTTTCAAAACCATGTTTTTAAACTCGATAAAGCTTTATATGGTTTGAAACAAGCGCCTAGGGCTTGGTACGACAGATTGTCCAAATTTTTATTACAAAACAATTTTAAAAGAGGATCTGTCGACAAAACCCTATTTCTAAAATCCGAGGGTTCTGATTTACTTGTTGCGCAAATTTATGTAGACGATATTATTTTTGGTTCTACTAACAATAAATTGTGCAAGTATTTTTCAGATCTTATGACCTCAGAATTTGAAATGAGCATGATGGTAGAATTGAAATTCTTCCTAGGACTGCAGATTCAACAAACCAAAGAAGGCATAAAGATTCACCAACAAAAATATGTCAAGGAGCTAATCAGAAAATTTGGTATGGAGAACGCTCATCCAATGGACACACCTATGGTAACTGACAAAACGTTGACCTTAGACGAAACTGGTAAGTCCGTAGATGAGACTACATATCGAGGTATGATTGGTTCTTTAATATATTTAACTGCAAGTAGACCTGACATTATGTTCAGCGTATGTGTCTGTGCTAGATTTCAATCATGTCCTAAAGAATCACATATGATTGCAGTTAAACGTATCTTGAGATATTTAATTGGTACATCTAATTTATATTTATGGTATCCACTTGAGTGTAATTTCGATCTAGTAGGATATTCAGACGCAGATTATGCGGGATGTTCTTTAGATAGAAAAAGTACCTCTGGATTTGCTACTTTTGTTGGACCTTGCATAATTACTTGGGGCTCAAAGAAGCAAAATTCGGTTGCGTTGTCTACTGCAGAAGCCTAATATATCGCTGCAGGACTGGTATGTTCTTAACTACTTTGGTTAAAGCAACAACTATGTGATTATGGTGTTAATGTTGGTTGTATGCCTGTTTTCTGTGATAATACGAGTGCTATTATTATTTCTAAGAACCCAACTCAGCATTCTCGTACTAAGCATATAGACATTAGACATCATTTTTTGCGTGACCATGTAGAAAAGGGCAACATTAAACTCGAATTTTGTAGTACTGACAATCAATGGGCTGACATTTTAACAAAGGCGTTAGCGAGAAGACGTTTTGAGATTTTGCGGTTGGAAATTGGTTAAATCGGTAGCAATTAAATTCATCTTATTTATTTTGTGAACCTGCGTGACTGGCTAGATTAAGACGAGATTATATGACTGTGTCCGCATATTTCATTGCTAGTATATTTGTGCTTAATATAATATACTTTACGTGAGTATCTTGCATATTTAGTGTTTTATGGAAATTGAATTATGAACCACATATTTGCCAAAAACCTATCTTATTCACTTTCCAAAATTGAGCCAAATTCTACCCATGTATCCTATACTAGCCGAAATTCTCAAACAAAATAACCTTTCCATATTTTTTATTTACCAAATTCTATCCTTACCATATCTCAACAAAAATAACCACCCAAGATTCTTTTCCTACCAAAATTCAAATTGAAAAAAAAAAAAAAAAAAAGGAAAGACATCAATTGTGACGGCACACCCATGTGCCCAAGTACAAAAGTAAAACCTACCCTTACACAATCATAATTACTCTCTTACACCTATCACTTTTACCATCTTAATTTCTCAACCAATTTTTTTACTACCCTTCTCCTTCCTCACGGTTACCTTACCAAAACAACACACAAAAACACCCAAACCTTCAACCTTCAACAATGGCTTCCACTAGATCAAAAATTGCGAAAAACCCAAATCCTAAAACTCCTAAGCCAAGCATGCCTAAAAATACCTCTTCTTCTCCCACACAACAATCACCCAACCCAAACCAAACCGAGTCGGGTGCGGGTCTCGAGGGTACGAAAAGAAGACGGTTAAATAAAGGCAAAGGTAGACTCCAAGAAGATGTTACAAACGAACCCACTGACACGGTTTCCGAGGAGACCACACGGGTAACTCTTCGTGATTTTTCGCCGCAAGAAACATCTTTGGGAATTGCTAAACTCCGTCTTACAAAAGACGAAAGAAAACTTGTGAACCGGGTTGCTCAATATGGAATACACGGTGGTCGGTATTATCCTAAGGCTTGGTGTGACAAGTATAAGGCTTTGGGATTCTTTTCTGATTTTCTGAATTTCCAAGAATGGGAAACGGTGGCTGAGTTTTCGGGTCCGGTGTATCCGATTGAGGTAATTCAGTTCTTTTCTTCTGTTTCTTTAGACAATGGAGTCTTGCATGCCGTCATAAATGGCCGTTCAGTTTCGATTTCCGTGACGGACTTTTGTACTCTGTTTTCGCTTCCTGATGATGGAATCAAAATCAATCCGAGTACGTCATGGGAGGAACTGACGGACATGGCTAAGCTGGAGGTTAAGCAGTATTTTGATGTTGGGGCGACGGTGTCGAGTTGCGTGTTGGCGGGTAGTGTTTCTCCTAAACTGAAATTTCTGTTAAATTTTTTATGGAATACCGTGATTCCGCGATGGGGCGGACGTGACAAAATTGCATGCTATGAGATGTTAGTCGTTAAGCATTGGTTGGAAGGAAACCGGGTTAATTTACCTTCTCTTGTTTTTAATCGTATTTCACAAACCGCTTTCTCGGTGACCGAAGACAAATTTTACTCTACTCTTGACTTGTCGTATGGCATGTGGTTGTCACGGCTCTTTGAGTCGAAGGGAGTTGTTAATATGCACAATTATGGGGTCGCCGTAAAAGATGAAATGTGTGATACGTTCTTGAAATTTATGAAGCTTGATGCTAATGGTCCGGAGTTGTTATTTTTAGTCAAAGGAGGTTCGGTTGGATTGCCGACGGGTGGGGCTGATTTTTCCGGGATTGAGTCAAAATTGGATATGTTCATTGGTAGTATCATGGAGCGCTTGGATGCGCAGGATAAGAAAATTGAGACGGTATTGGATACGGTTGTTCAAACCGTAGCAATGGGCTCCTCAAACTCAACCCGTGACCAAGGTGGGTCGGGTGTGAGTCATGAGATGAGGACATGGATGGATGGTGTGGATGATCGCCTTGCTAAGCTAGAACGGAACATTCTTGATTGTAAGCAAGAAGTATATAGGCAAAGGGATCGAATGACATTCTTGGTGAGCCAAGGCGGGTCTTTGGTTAAGAGCGGAACGGAGATGCGTGAGGGGATGCGTACCATATACGATGCGACGGAGGCTCTCTCGTTGAAAGTCCGGAACTTTGACGTTTGCCTCACCGCTCAAGCTACACATGTGTCTTCTTGCCTTGACCGTTTATCCACTCTTGAGTACCGCACTAGGCCCGGTTATAAAGCACCCTAGCCTCATCCACTTACCCACAATGCCTTGATTTCTCTATCCTTGGTTGTTTTAACTCTTAAACTACTAATCCTATTCGGCCCATTTGGCTTATTTTGACATTGTCTATTCGGCCCACTGGCAACTAACAATATATTTTGTGGTTTGTAGTTTAATCAACATTTGCACTTTATTTTGCTTGATATATATCGTCTTATATTGCGTATTTTGCATATCTAATTCTTGCCTTGACATGTGTTATTCTAGTCGTTTCATGTCTTTGTTCTTGTCTTTTCAATGATGCCAAGAGGGGGAAGAAATGATATGATTTGAGTCTTTGCTTAAGCTTGCTCCTTGGCAAGACTCGTTATCTCTTAAATTCTCTCAAGCTATAACTTTGGCTAAGTTGTTTTGTTCTTGCGATCAAAGTTGCTATAACTTTGGAGTGCTTTGTTGAGGGGGAACCATACTTAGTCACATTGTTAAGAGGAAATCTTGAGGAAATCATTTGAGACTTGTCATCATCAAAAAGGGGGAATTTGTTGGACCAATTTCATAGTTTTTGATAATGCATGTTTTACGTAATATATGTTTTACCTAGATATATTATATACGTGTAATTGTTGTGCTTTAATTTCTTTTAAAAAGTCTTAATTTAATCGCTAGCAACAATTATGAGAAGAAAGATCCACGTTATTCTGTGAGACAAAGTTTTTATAACAACTCAGGAATAACTTTGGAAGTGAACATGGAATTATAAGCTAACCAGGCATCACTTAAATAAATCGCTTCAACACAAGATCTACACAAACTACACAAGACTCAAGATGGAGGGTCTTTGTGATCAAGATAAAGAGATGATCCGTATACTGAAGATCTTTGTGAAGATTAGATAGTATAGGTCGTCATTCGGTAACTATTCCATTCGAGTGTTTTTATGTTCAAAGTTATAGCTTTAGCCTATAACTTTGGATGATAAATGTTGATGCATGATTTTGGAAATAAAATGTTTTAAATGTTTTCAAAAGTGAAAGAGTATTTTTATATTTATCAAAAGTTTTAATAGAGAATATATTTATGAGATTCTATTGGTTAGTAGTACAACTTATGGGTTGTCATGCTACCTAGGGTTTCTAATATATTCTATCTCAATTTGTTGTTAACCTAATTAGCCCACCTAGGGTTGGAGCCATCTAGGGTTTCGTGTAAACCTAGTTTGTGCCACCTAGGGATTCGTGCTCCTAGGGTTTCGTGAGCTAGGTGAATCCGGCCTCCTTAGGCTTGTTTCCTTAGTTTACCTAATCTAGGATTCTACTATATCTTTACAACAATATTTTGAGATATTAAGATAAATATATTTCTATAAGATAAACCAAATAATATTTGGAGATAAAGATATTTCTAAAAGATAAGCAAATATTATTTTATGGAAAGATAAGTATCTTTATTAAATATTATACTAGGGTTTTAGATCTACTATAATTCTTCTACTATAAATACTCATTCACATATCAATTGTAATTAACACGACATACACACGAAATACACTACATACACACGGCACAATTATTTTCTAGTGTTGATTTTCCAAAATCGTTTTAAAGCAAACCTTTGAGCACATATTTATTATTTTGTTTTTTAGAAAGTTTGTTTTTAAAATAGGTCGTGCATACAATTAATTAATCACACAATCGCTCCAATCGCTTTTCGTTGCCTCCTTTCTTTTCCTCCTCGTCCCCAAAATCAGGAGAAGCTACAAGTCTTAACGGGAATCGGGGTGAGGTATAGTGACGGTGCTTATTAGCGTAAGATAGTATAGAGTATTTAGCGATACTCACCTTGAGTTATAATCATAGTGTTGATTATACGAGTGGGTTGGTAATTTTTGTAATCCGTAGAAAGGTACTAAAAATTATTAATCGCGAATAGTGGACGTAGGTTTCAACGTGTGAAACTGAACCACTTCAAAAATCGTGTGCCTCTCTCTTATCTCTTTACTTTTCGTCATTTCGTTATTCGCGCTTACTTTGATTAATTAATTAGTTGATTTTAATTCATAAGATCAAATAATTAATTACATATCATATAAATCGAAAAAGTGGGTCTAGTTTTTAATACTCAATTCACCCCCCCTCTTTCGTATTGATCAATGACTCCTACAGTGCCCGAGAGTGAGATTCCATCCATCCTACATCATTGTCATGACTATGCATGTGGAGGACACTTTGGGCCACAAATAACCGCAAGGAAAGTGCTTGAATGCGATTTCTTTTGGCCAAGCCTTTTCAAGAATGCTCATAAATTTGTGAAGACTTGTGATCGATGCCAAAGGATGGGGAACTTGACAAGAAGGAACGAGATGCCACAACAACCCCTCCTCTATTGCGAGGTCTTTGATGTTTGGGGAATCGATTTTATGGGCCCCTTTCCTAACTCTTGTGGGTACTTATACATCCTTTTGGCGGTGCATTATGTGTCCAAATGGGTGGAAGCAATTCTCACCCGCACCGATGATGCAAAAGTGGTAGCAACCTTCATCCAAGAGAACATATTTTCCCGCTTTCGTTTCCCAAGGTCCATAATTAGTGATAGAGGTACTCACTTTTGCAATAAGGTTATTGGAAGCCTTCTCAAAAAGTATGGGGTGAACCATAAGATTTCTACGGCCTATCACCCACAAACAAACGGCCAAGCCGAGCTCTCCAACCGTGAGATTAAAGGGATCCTTGAAAAGACGGTGAATCCGGATATGAAGGATTGGAGCAAGAGGCTAGTCGATGCTTTGTGGGCATATAGAACCGCATTTAAGACCCCCATAGGCATGTCACCATTCCGTCTCATATATGGCAAGGCTTGCCACCTCCCCGTGGAGGTTGAGCACAAAGCCTATTGGGCTATCAAATCCTTCAACCAAAACCATGATGAGAGCGGTATGCACTGGAAGCTACAATTGCAAGAACTTGAGGAAATTCGCCATGATGCATATGAGAACTCCTCAATTTACAAGGAGAAAACAAGGAAATGGCACGACGGTATGATAAACCGTCGGGTTTTCAAACAAGGGGATCAAGTTCTTGTTTTCCAAAATCGTTTTAAACTCTTCCCGGGTAAGCTGAGGTCTAGATGGTTTGGACCTTACACCGTCAAGAAGGTGTTTATTCATGGAGCAATTGAGGTGGAAGGGCCCGGGGACGGAAAAATAATCAAGGTGAATGGCCACCGCCTCAAGTATTATTTCAAGGGATGTGTCCGGGAGGGGGAAGAAGAGGTCTTACTTAAAGACCCCGTGTATGAAGCATAACAATCTTGGAGCCACTAAGTCGAGCCATCGAATCTAAATAAATGGCAAACCGTGTAAATATTCTACTCTGGTGAATATTTCATTTAAGGTTCATTGTTAACTTTTAATATTTGAGTTGTTTTTAAGTAATTAGAATTTGCATCAATCAAACTTTTTGAACTTACTAACGATTTTGTGAAGATTTTGCAAGTTTTCGGCCGCCTCGGGATGCGTGCCACGGGTGAAAAGCGCGAGACTCGGTGAAATTTTTATATTGAAGATTATTAAGGGTCATTGGAGTGAAAATCGAAGTCTAGTGGTGTTTGGAAAACTTAGCCAAAATTTGGCTAAGTGCAAAATTGAAGAAATCCGGCAGTTGATTACGCTGCCAGCGTCCCTAGGCGCTGCCAGCGTCGAGATCTGTTGTCAGCTCCTTCATAGCCTTACAAGCACGAGCTATCTTCATCTTTCACGAAAAAAAACCCCAAAAATCAACCCCAATCCCTCAAATCTTCACCTTTCTTCACCAAATCTTCACAAAACTTCATCACAATCAATCAAATTCTTCATTCTAACCTTCATTCTACTTTCAAACACCTCCAAATCAACTCGAATCACTCAAAATCTCAGAAATTTTCCTTTAGAAAAGCTAGAAAATTCTTCTTCAAATTCGATTTTAAGGAGCTTTTAGTGGGTTTTTAAAGGGTTGTGAAGGGTTCTTTGCTTATTCTAATCATCAAGGAGCTAAATTTTAGTGGAATCGGGAAGGTATAGCTTAATACTTAACTTTTTCCATTTTGTTCATCAATTTTACTCGAAAATTAGGCTTGATTAGTCTTCTTTTGAGTTGTTGATTGTTTAGCTAGGATTGTTGAAAATTTTTCTGAGTAAGGCATAAGAATTCAACAAACACTAAACTTTTGAGGTGTTGAGATTGTTGCACACCAAGTGTTTGTTGAATTGCTTGTTTGAGTGAAAAAATGTTTTGAGTGTTTCTTTGTTGTTGTAGTAGTATTGTATTGTTGTAATTGTTGCGGAAAATGGCTCCAAAACTCTCCAAATTGTTTGGGAAGGGAAAGAACAAGAGGGCCGCGGTGAGTGAGCCCGACACCGATGTTGAGGTGGTTTTCATGGGTTATGAGAGGTTGAGTGCACAACACAAAAAAATTTGGGACAAACTCACCACACCCCGACAACAACCCCTTATAACCACAAAATTCTTCTCCCCAAACACCCTCCGTGCATTGGGAATGCTCGACTTGACAAGGGATATGCTAGCTAAAGTTGGGCTAGAAGCTTATCTCGAACCGGACTCTTGGGATTACACCTATAAGAGTTTCGCGTACGAGTTCATAGCTACCTTGTCCGAGTTGGACGTACCCGATGGGAACGAAAAAGCCTACCGTTTCCGCCTACACCAAAATTGGCACAATGCCCCAATTTCAGAAATCCGCCAAAGCGTCAAAATCACCAAAAACCCCGAAGAGATAAAATGCCCCAAGGGGAAATTGTACAACATGTGGAAAAAGATTACGGGATGTGACATTGCCTCTAATGATGCAAAACTCTCCACCATCACCCACCCCGTGCTTAGACTCATTACCCGTTTTTTTACCACTGTCTTTAACTACGCGGGAGAGCCCGCTAGGTACCGGAGAAAACCCGGTTGTGTTTGTGGACTATGCTCCTGGGAGGGGTGGGGGTACCGGATTGGGCGGACTTGTTCATGAGAGCTTGTATTAAGCACCGCCAAAAATCCACTAAAGCAAGTATCCACCTTGGGGGGATGATTTCCTTTTTTGTTCAACATTATGAAGGGGGGATTGATGAAAAACAAGAAGTCAATTACTGTAAGGGATTAACAAGGTACAACCACTTGGGGCTAGAGGATGTTCACATGTTCAAAGTTAGCAAGTTGGGGCCTTTGAGAGGATTTTGGTTGGTGAGTGATGGCCTAAGCTACATGAAAATGCCTCGACTTTTAAACAATCCTTTACCTAGGGGGCCAAAACCGGATAATTTCTTTTGTCCTAGGGAAAAGAGTTTGAGGGAGAGTAGTAGTGAGGCGGAGGAAGAGGAAGTGCCCATGCGGAAAAAGAGGCAAAGGAGAGAGCAAGGTGAGGGGAGTGAGGAAGTTAGAGAGGAGAGGGAGATCCTCACAATTGAGGGGGGGGGGGACCTTTCCAAAACCCATCTTTTACACAACAACAACAACAACAACAACAACAACAACAACAACAACAACAACAACAACAACAACAACAACAACAACAACAACAACAACAACAACAACAACAAAAACAACAACAACAACAACAACAACAACAACAACAACAACAACAACAACAACAACAACAACAACAACAACAACAACAACAACAACAACAACAACAACAACAACAACCACCACCATACCATGACCAATCATCTTAACATAGCCACCAAGACACCGACACCCTAATGTATGACGCGGAGACTCATGCTAGCACCCCAATGGAGCCATGGCAACAACAAATGGCATCATACTTTGCTAGCACAAACGATGTCCTCAAGCACATAAGTGAACGGGTGGACGACTCGTATAGTTGGCAACAAACCCAAGGGGGTAGGCTTGAGTATTTAGATGATTGGCACAATGTGGTGGAGGCAAGGGAACGGTTGAGAGAGGAGGCCGAGAGGGCCCAACAAGAAGAGTGGAGGAGGATGATGGAGCGGCAAGAGGAGGACCGCCTTTGTAGGGAGCAATAAAACCAAAGATGGAAAGAACAAAATGACATGTGGGTGGCACAAAATGCTTGGAGGGAGCAAGCCACAAACCATTTCCAAGCTCAAAATGAGCGCCACCACACCTACCTTCAAGATTCATATGAAGATGCGGTGGCACAAGAGAATGTGTATGGTTTAGCTAGCTCACTTTTCGGCATGACCATCTAACAAAACCCCGGCTACCCCACTCCTTACACACAAGAGGCCCTTGATGAAGGCCTAGAGAGGAAAAGAAGAGTTAGATAAGAGAGAGAGAGGAGGAGAAACCGAGGAGGTGCCTCGGGTTCTTCTCATTTTAACAATTGATGAAGAATCCCACCCTTTCCCCTACAATGAGGACATTGTATAATCTAAGTGTGGGGGAGAGAATTGTATATACTTGTTTTTGTTTTGATGCATTCTTTAGCTTTTATTTTGAAAAAAAAAAGAAAAAAAATTTGAAAATCCCGGCTAGGTGAAAACCCACAAGGGTGGGCACCTAGGCAAAAATTGGGAAGGTGGCCGAGGACGGAATGAAAACCCGAAAGGGCGTTCCGGGCAAAATGAAAAATCAAGTTGCGAGCCACCAATGAGAGGAAAGGAAAAGCTAAGGTGAAAACCCGAAATGGCACCTTAGGCAAAATAAGGGATTTTCAAGAAAAAAAAAGAAAAAAAAAATTTGAGCAAAATACTTCCGATGAAGAGGATTTTTGGAGGGAAAAGAAGGGAGAAATAAGGAAGAATTTGGAAGGAGGCTAGCTTAGGATTTTTTTTTATTTTTCTTTGAGTCACACAATATTGGTACCAAATCGGTGGATTTCTTTTGTGGGTTGTTTGGTTGTGCAATTTGTGTAGTTTGGGGCCAACCAAGTGACCATGCTTTACATTGGTGGAGTGATAAGGGGGCGATATAAGTAGTTGTGAGATTGATAGGAGTTCTTGTCGGTCAGTTTGCTTCCACCTTGGGATAAGGTGAGAGTGACAATTACCATCTCGGAGTATAAGGAGGGAGGATGTGTGGATGAGTCGGAGTTGGTGGTGTGTCGAGTCTTGTATTAGGGGAGTTATAAGTAGGAAGTGGTAAGGGAAGAGTGTGTCACAACAACTTTGAGTCATTTTCTTTTAAATAGGTGGTTGTGTTTTGAGGGAGATATAAGAAGGTAGTGGTGAGGGAAGAGAGCTCATTACCTTCACATGCTATGTTTGGACACGTGGTTGTCTTGCTAATCTCGAGTTTTACTCGGGACGAGTAAAAGTCCAAGTGTGGGGTTAGTTGACAACAACAAAATGTGTCGTGTTTAGTAGTGTTTATTAGGTCCGTTTAATGTACTTTTTTACGGGTCGTTAGCATCGTTTTATGCTAACCTTAATCCATGTAGTTATGTTGTTATTTGGTATTTTTGAGTCAAATTTTAGAGTCAAGCCCGGAAGTCAACTAAAGTCAAAGTCAAACCCGAGACCCGAGACCAAACCCGACAATTGGAGTGGGCTAGGAGCAAATTTTCAATGCAAGAAAAGCAAGTCCAAAGGGTCAATGGAAGTCAAGGCAAGACTAGCATTCAAAGGGGTCAACGAAAGTCAAGGCGAGCAACCAAGGGTAAAAACTGGCAGTGTAAAACGCTCCCTGCGCACTAGAACGGTTGCCAGCGTCCCACGACGCTGCCAGCGTCCTGGCCTAGGACACGTGTTTCTTCAGTTTCCGTCTTGTCATTTTGAGTACCATTTCTCGAAGGCCCTAGGTTTCGGAGCCAAGGGTATGAAAGGACCAGATTGTAGAGAGAGGAAGATTTCCATATTTTCCATATCATTCCACAACACAACACAAAACACATTAGAATTCTCTCATCTTTGGTTCTTCATTTTGGCTTGTAATTTGAGTTGCACTTTATTATTTGGGTTGTAATTCTTGATTATGGGTAGCTAATCTTCTATTTCTTAGTGTAATTGGAACAAGTTTTCCTCTTTTAGCATTGTAAGACTCTTTGACCCTCTTCTTCTTTAGTTAATACCATTTTCTCATGTTTATTTTCCATTGTTGAATGAATTATTGTTGAGACTAACCATCTTAGCAAGTTGTTTGTTTAATTAGTGCTTTGTCTAGATAATTTTGGTTAATTTGTCTTGATATTGTTGAAGCAACCTTCAAAGATTGCAACTTTGGTTTAAAGTTGGAATCTTTTGAGTGGAATTTGGTTTATTGTGTGGTTAGAACATGGTTTAGTGTTTTATTACATGATTCTAGCTTGTTTCTTTGGTTTTGTTCATAAAGCTTGCATCTTTGATTTGGGCTCATGTTTTAGTGGGTGTAAATTGGGTTGTAAAGGGTCATCCTTGGTTGAGTTAATCCTTGTTGACAAATTTCTTAGAAACTTGTATTAGATAACTAGAGAAGAGAGGAAAGGAAGAGTTTTTACTTTGCTAATTGTTGGGAAATTGGGAAAATTACACTAAGTTAGTTTCTTTATATTTGAATATTTAAATCTTAAGTACTTGTTGGTTATTTTAGCCTTGTTAATCAATTTCTCAAATCAAACTTTCTCCATATGTGTTATCCTACATGTTTTTGTCATTGTTAATATCATAGTTTGTAATTAATTTAAGTTTGTGTCTTAATTAGTGTCTTAATTAGAGATTAGAGTAATTAGTTAGTAATTAGTTTTGTTAATTGGTTTTTAGCAAGAGTCTAGATTAGTTAATTTAGTTAATCCCGCCTTCTCTTGGGTTCGACCCTATTCTTACCATTTACTACCTTTATTTAAGATAGTTTGTGTTTGTTTAGGAGATATAAATTGTTATTTGACCGTAGCTAATTTGCGGAATTAACGACACGTGAATTAGCCTCGTCAAATTTGGCGCCGTTGCCGGGGAAGGCAATATAGCTAAATATTAAATTGAAACTCTTGTTAGTGTCATAACTTGTTTAGATTGTCTTTCAAATTTTTTTTAGCTTATTAGTTACTTTGTGTGATATGCTCTTGGGTTGCTATTCTTGTTTCCTTAGCCAACCTTATTGAAGTTACTAATTTGTGTTGTTGAGTTGTTTTAGAGTTTATGCCTAGGTCACAAGAGGGAATTGGTGACCAAGATATTGATCCATCTTCAAGTAGCATATCAAATTGGTTATTTTCAAATCCCTTTTATAGGAGACCAAGAGGAATTGGAAAATAATATTTTTCAAGAACAACCGGAGGAAGTGTTTGAGTCACCACCTAGGATACCATCTCCATTGAACGTCCTTTACCCACCTAATATGGCGGAGGATAATAGGACAATCGGTGAGATTCGGGCAAGGAATTATGAGGAGCAACCCCTTTGTATTGCATATCGTCCCATGGGGGATGTGAACTTTGAGCTCAAAGGTTTCTTCGTCCACAACTTACCTAAATTCCATGGCATGTTGGGGAACGACCCTAATAGACACTTGGCCGAGTTTCATATGATTTGCCAAGGTGCTATTCCCCAAGGGGCGACCGAGGATCAATTCAAGTTAAGGGCATTCCTTTTTTCTCTTCAAGATGCCGCGAAAGAATGGCTCTTTTGCCTCCCGGCTCACTCCGTTACCACGTGGGTGGGCTTGAAGAAACTTTTTCTTGAAAAGTATTATCCAGATTCAAGACACAATCACTC
>JAIUZE010003840.1:0-19517 GCA_022085475.1 Heliosperma pusillum
AAAAATCACATAAATTTGTTTTAAAATTATATAAATTCAAATTTATATAGTTTAAATCACATTTTAATTTAAAGTTACACAAAAAATGGTTAAAGTTTCACTCTTAATGACTAAAGTTCGTCTCATAAAAAAACAAAAATCACATAAATTTGTCTTAAAATTACATAAATTCAAATTTATATAGTTTAAATCACATTTTTATTTAAAGTTACACAAAAAAAGGTTGAAGTTACATAAATAATTATTAAAGTTATACTCGGAATGTAGGTGAAAGTCATTAAAACTTACTCATTTTGTTCTAATCTTGTCCCTTCATTTTGTTCTAATCTTGTCCATTCATTTTTCTTTTAATCTTAGCCTTCCATCTTGTTCTAATCTTGTCCCTCCATCTCTTTCATCCAAAGGGCAAGATGAGGACTTATGGACTCAATTTTAAAGGTGGACTCATTATATAACGGGCTTCTAGAGAGAGTAGGTGTAACAAGGGATTAGTGATATATATATATATATATATATATATATATATATATATATATATATAGAATTGGGATCCGGTGAAAATCACTAAGATAATGAGAACCGTGAGAACTACGCCTTAAGAAATTTATTTATAAAAAATAACAACATATTTGGGTTCGGCGTAGAATTCTATGGCAAGATAACACATTTCTTGGTCAAAAAATTATACGCTACTGACGAAAATTGAGGCGAAATACAATTTATTAATTATCATGCACCTAGTAGTCAGTTTCATGTATCTAACAATTTTCATGCACCTAGTACTTATTTTCATGCATCTAGAGCCCATTAATTTCATGCACCTAGTAATTGTTTTAATGCATGTGACAATTTTCATGCACCTAGTGATAGTTTTCATGCATTTAGAGTAGTTTTAGTTTACCTAATTGAATTTATGTACATTAACTATATATGTTTTAATATAATCGATAAATTTTGTTTACTTACTGCTAATATATATATATAGGGTCAGGATCCGGTGAGAACCACTAATATAATGAGAACCGTGAGAACCTTTACTAAATCTCCACCAAATTTTGTTCCGAAAGTTTTGATGGATCATTTACCATTAGTTTAGCTTGTTCAAGAGAAAAATTTGCAGTAAGTAAACAAATTTTATCGATTATATTAAAACATATATAGTTAATGTACATAAATTCAATTAGGTAAACTAAAACTACTCTAAATGCATGAAAACTAGCACTAGGTGCATGAAAATTGTCACATGCATTAAAACAATTACTAGGTGCATGAAATAATGGGCTCTAGATGCATGAAAATAAGTACTAAGTGCATGAAAATTGTTAGATACATGAAACTGACTACTAGGTGCGTGATAATTAATAAATTGTATTTCGCCTCAATTTCCGTCAGTAGCGTATAATTTTTTGACCAAGAAATGTGTTATCTTGCCATAGAATTCTACGCCGAACCCAAATATGTTGTTATTTTTAATAAATAAATTTCTTAAGGCGTAGTTCTCACGGTTCTCATTATCTTATTGGTTCTCACCGGATCCCAATTCTATATATATATATATATATATATATATATATATATATATATATATATATATATATATATATATATATATAGAGAGAGAGAGAGAGAGAGAGAGAGAGAGAGAGAGAGAGAGAGAGGCGGGATCTCGTGAGTTTAGTTCTTATGGTGAGTTGGTACTAACAAAGTATTATTGTAGTGTTACTCTTATGTTCTCATAATTCTATTTTTTTATTATTCTTATGTTATTTTTTAAAAAAAAATTTGTTACCATATGTTATTCAAGTGTTACTCTTACGTTATTTTTTTAAAACTTTTTTTTTGTTACCACGTGTTATTCAAGTGTTACTCTTACGTTTTTTTAGTAAATTTTTTTGCTACCACGTGTTATTGTAGTGTTACTCTTACGTTTTTTTTTAAAATTTTTTTTGTTACCGTGTGTTATTCCAGTGTTACTCTTACGTCATTTTTTTTACTTTTTTTTACGGCATGTTATTCCAGTGTTATTCTTACGTTTTTTTTCTTTTTTTTTTTTTTTACCGCGTGTTATTCTTGTGTTACTCTTATGTTATTTTTTTTACTTTTTTATTTACCATATGTTATTCAAGTGTTACTCTTACGTTATTTTTTTTTTTACTTTTTTTTGTTACCGCGTGTTATTCTAGTGTTACTCTTACGTTTTTTAGTCTTTTTTGTTCCCACGTATTATTTCTGTGTTACTCTTACATTATTACTCTTATGTTATTTCAGTCTTTTTTAAAAATAATTTTGTTACCGTGTTATTTCAGTAATACTCTTATGTTAATTTTTTGTTAACACGTGTTATTCTAGTGTTACTCTTATATTATTCCGGTGTTATTATTGTGTTACTGTGTTGTAACTCCGGTGTTATTCTTATGTTACTGTGGTGTTACTCCGGTGTTATTCTTGTGTTACTGTGATGTTACTCCGTTGTTATTCTTGTGTTACTGTGGTGTTACTCCGGTGTTATTCTTGTGTTACTGTGCTGTTACTCCGGTGTTATTCTTGTGTTACTGTGTTGTTACTCCGGTGTTATTGTGCTACTCCCGTGTTATTCTTGTAAGGCTTATAGAGTACAATAAAACTCTCTTGAGACCGATTAAAATGAGACAAATAGAATCTTACTTGAAAGAGTTGGACAAAACATTTTTTTAATAACTAAACATCTCGTTCCTTTTTATCACAAACGAGCTTCATTTATTTACAGCCGCAACGATTTCTCACAAATGGAACTGCAATCATGTGTCAACTTCATCATCAAAAGCCCATCAAAATTGACCGCAAAATCAAGCCATCAGTTCTCCTCTTCTCTCCGTCATTCTCATCATCACCAGCAAACCACCACAAAAATTCGACTAAGTTCGATTCCGACGCCGCCGACTCCGCGCCCAATACTGGCAGCCAACATCAACCAAACCACCATAGCTCAAGCCGCAGCCAAGCAGCACCAACGCCGGCGCAACACTGAGCTTTCTCTTACTCCGCTGAATTCACCTTCGAGCACCACCAATAAAAGCCCTTCGACCACCGTGCCTGATGTCACCACTACCTTTGCTCCTCCAACAGATCCGACAACCTCACCAGCTAGGGCTGAGCAAAAATATACGATACGTTTTTATTATACGTATCCGATACGAAATACGGTTTCAATTATACGGATTTCCGTATATCCGATACGAATTTCCGTATATACGATACGGTTTATAAAAAACCGTATCGGATACGTATCGGCAAAATTTGAAACCGGATATACGGTTTCCGATACGGTTCCTATTTTTAATATAAACATAAAAATAAAATCATAAAACCACTAAACGTCGAGTATATCCGTGACTCAATCTTATTAATTTTATGCATTTTTAAGTTATTTATTCTTATAATATGTGATACTCTTTTAACTTATTAAGAAAAATCATAAAATCACAAAAAAATAAAAATAAGACATAAAATTTTACATAAATTAAATGGAAAACCGGATACCGGATATACGGTTTCCGGATATACGGAAAAACCGGATATACGGTTTTCGGATATACGGAAAATCCGTATCGGATAAGGATACTCAAAATTGAGATTTTTAAAACCGGATATCCGATACTGTTTTAAAAACCGTATCGGATATACGGTTTTGCTCACCCCTATCACCAGCCACCACCGTTTTATCTTCTCCGTTGCTTTGTCGTCCTACAGAAGCAGCCGTGAGCCACCATGGCTCACGCTCACCGAATTCGAACACGACCACTAGTAAGCAATCGAGCACTGTAACACTATAGGAAAGAAATTCATACAAGAATTACAGAGGAAAGTTTGAAGATAACTAACCAAGTTGTAATTGATAGAGGGTCAAACATTAGAGAAAGATATCTAATTTGAAGAAGGCATTATTCTCTGAAAGATTCTCTGAAAGATAAGACAGAGTAATTAAAATTTCATGAGAGAGAAAGGTAAATGTCTGGCTGACAGAAAATAAGAGTGAGTAGTTTTAGTTATCAACATGGTAATTACTTCCTTGCCCTTACTAAGACGCACTATACTCGCCGTGAGATCTTTTAATCTAATGGTCCAGGTTTTAGAGTACCAACTCACCATAAGACAATAGACTCACAAGAACCCAATTCTATATATATATATATATATATATATATATATATATATATATATATATAAGTATTAAATTATAATTAGATAAATAAATAAAAAATGAAAGAAGATATATATATACCATTTCGTCCATGATTCTCAAGGTGTTTTTTCTACCCATAATGTGAGTAGGCAACGCCTTTCCCTTCTCTTCACATCCCGACCTACGATTAGCCGCGGCTGATTGAGATCTCGCAACGAAAGAAGGATCTTCGACAAGCCTATTCTTAAGCTTTCTAAATAAGTCCAAAGGAATCCAACTCGGCCTGTGCTCCTCGTCTTTCTGCGAGGCTCGGTAGATCATATGACGTAAACGGGTCTTCATGGCGTATTCCCACGATTTCCTTACCATATCTGTATGGCGAGGATCGAAAGAAACCCTTTGCTGTCATGATTAAAAACATAAAGTTAGGAAAATATTAAGTAAATAAACTAAAAAATAAAAATCAATGAAAAGATAAATTGAGAAAAACAAATTTAAATAGATATAATTATAATATTTTGTTATATGGTCGAAAGAAAATCCCTTTGCTGTATGGCGAGGATCGAAAGAAACCCTTTGCTGCCATGATTAAAATATAATTATAATAATTATAAAAATACATTTGAACTCTCCCTTCTTCATACATTCTGTTATAGGGTTCATGATTGAGCTAAACCCTTGGATGAACCTCCTATAGAATGATGCTAGCCCATGAAAGCTCCTTACCCCAGTCACACTCCTTGGAAAGGCCAATCTTGGATTGCTTTAACCTTCTCAGGATCCACTGGCACTCCCACGTTGGATTTGATGAATCCAAGGAAATGAACTTTATTTTGCATAAAACATCACTTTTCCATCTTGCCATAGAGCTTATATTGTCTTAGGGTCTTAAACAATAGTTCCAAGTGATGTAGATGTTCTTTCTTCGAATAGGTCTTAAACAACATGGCCTTAGGACTTCAGTCATCAACCTCATAAAAATACTATGAGCATTTGACAACCTAAAGGGCATGACTAACCACTCATACAACCAATGCTTAGTCTTGAAGGCTGTTTTTCATTCATCCGCAACTCTTATCCGCACTTGATGATAACCCTGCCTTAGATCAATCTTAGTGAAAACTTGAGCTCCACTAAGCTCATCCAAGATGTCATTGAGCCTAGGTATAGAAAACTTATACTTAATGGTGATGTTTTTAATGGCTTGGCTATCTATACACATCCTCCATGTTCCATCTTTCTTAGGCACGAGCAAGGCTTGCACATCACATGGACTAAGGGACTCCCTTATATAGCCTTTGTCCAGAAGTCACCAACTTGGGATTTTAAAGGTATGCTTGTTGGAAAGAACAACACCTGGATCATGGTCAATCTGGTGCTCTATCCCTCTTAGTGGTGGCAATCCACTAGGATACTTAATATGGAAAACATCCTCATAGGCCTCCAATATTGGTTCTAGATCATTGAACTCCTGCACTATTTCTGATTCACTCACCAACAATACTTCTTTGGCAGCCTCACTCATTAGTGGTGGGTTATTCTTGAGGTCATGAGGTAAGGGTGCCAAGGTGATTTCTTTTTCCCAAACTTTATTGCATAGGTGTAGATACCTTGTTTCTATACTTTTTGTCAACCACCTAGTGATGATTCGGCTGCTTGTTTGGTATGCGAAACAATTTATGACAGCTCATAAGTTTATCGTCAAGTGATAGCTCAATTACTTGTGTCTACCCCTTGGTCGTCATCTACGTGCTGATACGGTCGTTTTGACAATCATTAGAGTTTATTTGGAGTCCGGGTAAAAAACCGCTTTATTTTCTATAAACCATCCTGTAAAACCGAGTCTGAACGCTCGAGAATATTCCGGATTTTTTTAAAGATTTCAAAACTTATCTTTTTCGGTAAAATATATCCATATTTTATTTAGAAATAATTCGAGATCTACCGAAATTCATAAAAGAAATGAGGAAATCTTTCTTTCAAAGGTGGAAACTGCTTGGGAAATGACGCAGCAGGTGCTGCGTCTCTTACAAGAGTTGCACTTCCTACTGCCCCTCTTCCCCTGCTTGCTTTGGCTGATTCCGAAATATTTTCTAGATTTCTTTTCGTGTTTGAGTTATTCCAAAACTCTTCGGATTTTTCCCTATAAAAGGAAAGGTTTGTTTTGAGTACTCGTCACGTAAGCATTTTGACATCTACGGGCTTGATCAATCAACCACGTAAGCTCAGATCCTTCCGAGTACGCGTCAAGTTTTCATTGACCGACCAATTTGACCAACTACACCTTAATCAATCAATCACTTAATCGATTTTAATCCTCGTACGAGGGAACTTTCCATACATTCGAGTCGAGTTGTCGCTAAAGCGTAACTTTAGTCTATCTCGTCTCGTCAACATGTAAGTCTGAGGGTGTAAATCACGTCTTTATATTTCGTATTTATTTATTTATTTAATGTAAGATCTATGTCAGAAATAAGTCGAGCTCCAGTTTATTTATTTAAATTAAAAGGACAGGACCCTAATCTTAATGCAAGATAAGTGAATAACATATATAGTAAGTTCATTTACTAAGTACAGATTTAACTTAATACACAGGATTTTGATCGATTTAAAGTCAAAACCGTTTCATAAATCCTTTTCAGTAGTTATCAGACGTCGAGAAGAAACGTAAAAGCGTATGCGCCTTCTGGAAGGAATGCAGTACTTGTTGCGCTTCTTCCAGAGGCTGCCTGCTCCTGCTCCTGCTCTTCTTCTTCTTCCTCTACTTTCTACGTCTTTTGTTTTCCTTTTCTTATTTTAATCTTTTAAATCATATTAATCTTTCGTAAATCATTTTGTTCTTGACTTAAATCCCTAATAGTCAATATTAGTGGGTTTTAGTCTTTTAAGTCAAATTTAGGTTTTAGAGATTCGATTAATTCATATCAAGTCTTTAAGATTCATTATTCATACAATTTGTCTTCTAATTTAATATATTAAATCACTTTTACAAAAGTCATAGATCACTAATAAACCGTAATTACACAAATGAATACTAACTGATTGCAATTCTGGCTTCACAACCAGAACCCCCCTCTAGAACAGACACATAGAGTGATTGACCGGGTTATGTCGCAGTCCCGATACAAAAATAATTACCCACACTTAGGTTAACAACATAAGGAATGTAATTAGCGAAGTAGGGATCGATCCTCAGGGAGTACGTGTTAACTATGAATTGCTATGGGGTAATTTTCATTTAAGTCTGATTCATTTGGGGTGATTGTCTAAACTATTAACATGAAATAAAATGACAAGTATGTAATGACGATATTTAAATGACGAGTATGGAAATTGCAATAAAAATAAATCTAATCTAATTGACGGAAAGAAAGGTGACGATAATTAAATCTAACTACGGACGATAATTAAAATAACAATATTGAAAAACTACCTAACTACAATAATAGAAAACTAATAAACTAACAAATGACAATAAAATAAACTATCTAAGAACGGAAATAAAATGACGATAAAATAAACTAACTAAAACGATAAAATAAACTATCTAATCAAATTGATATAGAGAATTATAAATTCATGTCAAATGATTTAAAAGCTTTATTGATAACAACATTAGAATTACTACGAATGTCTAAGCCTTGTAGCGGTATATTCCTCTCGGATTCGTACCGACTTTTTAATGGGTCCTAACGTCCTCTCAGCATGGTTAGGTCACTAAACCCCTATTGGTAGTCCTAATTCCCATCCCAACTCTCGTTTCTAAGACGGAAATTGACTAATACAAACAATTTCTTATGGCCACTAAACAAAGTTATAGAATTTGACACGACCAAAGGAAGAAACAAACTAGGTGCTTCTATTGGTATCGACTCTTCTTTTAATTCATTTTAACTAGCAAATCATTTAAATATTTCAATCTTATTTATTGTATTTATATAATGATAATTTTACACTTTACTAAATTCGATTTATGTGATTAAATAGATTAAGAGAAAAATGATAAGCAGAATTAAACTATGAAATAAAAGTACTAAAATGATTAGGGTGATCAAGATTATATTAGTAATGATTCTAATAGAATATGACATATTAAACGATATTTTGGTTTCAACTAGATTACTTTTACATGGATTTCCTACCAACAATAATATAAAAACAAGGCTAATGAGATTATAATTCATGAACTCAATATGATGATGACAATACAACTAACATAAATACTATAAAGAGAAAACAATGATGTCGGAAATTGCGTAAATAAAGGATAGAAAATTACCGGGATTGAAGTACAATTATGTAAGAAAGAAAGCAAAGAACAAATATCCAACCCAATACAATGACAAATGCTTATTGAAACACTAGAGAAGTACTTGGAAATTACTATAAAAACAGTCTAAGATTGCATAAACTATAAACTATGATCTAAAACTTGTATGAAAGAAAGATGTAAACTATTGTGTTGTGTTGTATGCTTATTGTTTAATTGTGTGTTGTTCTCTTGTTGTGTGATGATCCTTGGCTTTTATAGGGCTGCATAGCTGCTGTATTTCGTCCAAATTCATACCCTAGACAAAGCCATTAAACACTCCATTAAAGCTTGGAAGAAGAAGAGCCAAGAGACGTTCATCAGCAGACATACCCGATCGGGTATGTGTAAATCCGATCGGGTATGTAACCCTGATGTATTTTTTCGTCTCTTCCAATTTCGTCTTTGGGCACGGAATCCTATGCCTTGGTCTTGCTCAATGCAACACGTAATTGGGCTTGGGCTAGTCTTCCTTTGGCTTGGGTTGATGTTTTCCTTTGAGAAACAAAGTCAAAGTCCAAGATGAGTCCACTTGGAAAGGATGTAGCGGAATTGTAGTCAAATCGTGAAATTGCTATCATCGGTTCCTCGTAAACTTGTATTCTAGTGTCTTTGCTCCATAAAGTAAGAAATTATAGCAAAACCGCTTCATTTCCTATAAAACGAGACAAAGTACGCAAAACAACTAGAATAGCAATATTAGCTCGTTAATCACATAACAAAGTGCATAAATCATATAGAAATCGAGCTAAAACGGGGGATAAATTAGTACAAAATATCGCTTATCAAACTCCCCCAAGCTAAACCCTTGCTTGTCCTCAAGCAAACATAACAATCATAACCAGGACAAGGGTAGCAAACAATGATCAATCTATCATCCAAATCTCTAAGCTCTTAACAAGTAGATGAATCATAAACCCGAAACAACAAGGGCGAAGGAAAGTGCGAATCATGGTTGAGATTTACATAACGGCGCAGCATAGAAAATATTCTTTGGACTTTTTCAGCTTTTGCATGATCTTATTGACTATGGACTCTTTCGATACACTCTTCACTCAAATTTTTGTGAAAATAGGAAATATTGGTTCAAATTTGAAGTGACACTCTCCTATCTACAACTTATAAAAATGTGCCCGCAGTCTAGTATGGTAGACAATCCAAATTCATTAAATAAGACTAATCATGATCAAAATGTAATGTAAGAAGCCAAGAGAAAATAAAGAAGAGGCTTGGGAAATTTGGGTAAAAAGTGGACAAACGATTTTGGTCATGTGGGGCTTAAGTCAAGCTAGTAACAACCAAATGTGTAGTGGATACTCAATCCCAATCGTAACAATTCCCATAAACAATAGTCAAAGCCAAAACCAGCATATTGGCTTACTAAAGATAACAAATCAAGTTACGACTTCCCGAAATTTTCCTTTCTTTTTTTTCTTTTTTTTCATTCATGGAAGCGTTTTTCTCTTCTTCTTCTTTTCTTTTTTTTTTCTTTTGAGCTTTTTTCTTTCACATTTTTTTCTTTTTCTTTTCAAATTTCTTTCACTGAAAAATACGGAAATCAGCAATCCTGAGACAACAAGTTCACACTAAATGGTGGGAAAAATGAGAATATCGCAAAAGTATAGAACACCCCTACACATATAGTCAGTTACTAGCTCAACAAGGGTAGGCAATAATATAATGTAGCTAGAAAGAAGGGTGTTTTTGGGCAATAAGAAATGTGAACAGGATTAAATGGCTTCAAAATGTAGATCATGATTATAATACTTATAGAAAATGGAATAAAAACCATAGTCATGCGTTTTGATGTGACACAGACTATAAGGAGAAACTACTCACTCCTAAACTGGGATCGGGTTCAGATGTACCGACCACTGGAGGCTCTACCTTATAATATGAGTAGCTTGCCAAAGTCAAGATCAAGCTTAATTAAGTCCAAATGCAACTTTCTACCTGATGTGTACAAGACATCCCCATGAATGCACAATTCCTCATAACATATTAAAACATCAGCTTATAAAAACTATAAATTGAGAAATGTAAGATGGAAATGATCTTTTCTTTTTGTCTTTTTAATTTTTTTTTTTAAATAAACTAATAAAATTAGAAGAAAATAAGATAATGAGAAAAGAAAAAATCTAAATGCAATCCTAAATGCAGTAAGTCCTAAATGTAAATCCTCCCCCAAGCTAAAACCTCACATTGTCCTCAATGTGCATGCAATTATAATAGAAGCAAACCGAGAAACGGTTGGTAGCACATAGAATAGAGAAACAAGATGAAATTCTAATGGGAAAAGGGGCTAAAAAGAAAACTAAAAATGCTAAAAATAAAAGAAAGAAAGAAAAGCTTACAAAATGTCTAGACTCCCCCAAGCTAGTATAAAAAAGGGGAGGTTTGTTATCATCTCATCTCAAAGGCCACCAGCTACGGCCTCTCCTCTCTGAAGGAGGCGCCTCGGATGCGGATCCAGAAGCATCTGTATAGTAGGTATCATCTGCAGAATAATAACTACCACTAGAAGCAACGATCCCGGTAGGGTTGTTGTCTCCTAAGGAATGGTACTCATCTACTTGGTGACCACTAAAATCACCTCTATATCCTCCAAAACTCTCAACGCCATAGTCAGTACCACAGTAATCAGGTCCAGTCTGCTGCACACCTGCATCATAAGCAGTACCATATAAAACTTCATAGACCCTAATTAGACTCCTCTAATATGTTACTAAATTACTTGTTAATTTAGTTTTTAATAAAGATCTATGTAACATGCATGCAACTTAAAATGCATAATAAAAAGTAAGAAGAAATTTCCTTACATTGGGAAATTTCGGTATATATGGGCACAACAAGAAACACCTTCCTTGTTGATCTTGTGCTAGAAAGAAAAAGATGATCCTCCTTGTAATCTTCAAATTAGAAGATCTCCTCTAAGATGCACCCAAGAGAAAACTCAAACTAATCACTTAGTTTTTTTACTAGAAAACACAAGTGATAATATGAACTAATATTAGATTTATTACTACTCTAGTAATAGGAGAAATATTAGTGTTTGAGAGTTTTTAGAGAGATGAGGATATTATAGAGATAAACATGCAAAAAATAAGAATGAACAAGCAAGCTAAATGAACAACAAAATTGTCCATTTAAGGACACAAATGGTCCAGCCATGTGAGCCTTGATGGCCCCTTATTTTTGCTTAAAATAATCTCATGCAAAAATGTTGAGTGTAGTAGTGAATAAGACCATGATCATGTGTCATAAACATGACATGATCACATGTTGTAGTGTAATACAAGAAACAACAATCATCATGTTATACACTACCAAATTTTCGGCCCCCACTAGTGTCATGTGGTCCATTTTAATTTTTGATATTTGTCCCACAAATACTTATAATCATGTGCTAAATTATCTTGTATAATTAAGGGTTAATTTGATCATATAACAATTACATGACTCAAATTAATAAATAATATATACTTAACTTTTAAGTGATATTTCATCATTATATCAATATATAATGGGTCACACAATGCCTAGTTAGTTTATTTTTTACAACTCCTTGTAAATGTAATTAACTAATTACCGCTACCTCAAAGTATATGCATAACCTCAACTAATTTAATGAATTAACTATTAATCATTAAATTAAATCTTATTCAATCTTATTAAAATAAGACGTAAAATTTATTCAGTCAATTATCGTATAATGACTAATAAACTTATCCGGAATGAGTTCGTAACTCAATTTCCAATAAATAACTCTCGTAACTAAACATATATCAAATATATATGTAAAGTACTAATTAATATGTATCGTATACAAATAATTAGATTTCTGTTTGGGTCTCATCCTATAGGTGTGACCGAAAGGGGTCAGTTTATTACCGCCGTCATACGACAATAACGTCTAACTCTAGTCAGCTGACCGTTATCGATTTACGTTAATCAACTGACGTGGAGTATCAAAATACTAGTCATCCCACTAATATTCCAAAATGAGATTTATAATATAAATGCACTATTGTGGAGGACACTTGCTCCAACAATCTCCCACTTGTCCGATACAAGTTGTGCATGTAGCCACACTATTGCGGAGGACTCTTACTCCCACAATATCTCCCACTTGTCTCGACAAGTTGTGTGCTACTAATTCTCTTGTCACTTTTGTGTCACATCCTCCCACTCGTCGCAAGATGTCTTTCAGGTCGCACTTGCGATTGGAAAAATAAATTGAGTGGTTTTCTCAATCTGGAGAGTAACTGTCTGACCGAAAAATCTACCATAGATCTTATCCGAGCGTGGCCTTGCATTTCCAGCCACTACTCCTCGAGTGGCCCAAAGATGTTAATACCCAACGTGGGTGGACAATTCCTGTTGACCCAACTTACCTTGTATAATGCAAATCACTATGACCTAGTAAATTCCCATCGGCCACCTTTCACGGCACGACCTAGGACAAAAACCAAAGTCAATCGGAAATTACACTGGCTCAGGTAAATAGTCGCCAGTCTAAAGAATCGACTCATAGGAATATAATAGAAATCCCTGCCACGACCAGGCTTCAACAATTTTGATAAGGGACTCTATCATGGTCACTGTCCGACAGAGTGTCTCTACAGTCTGTCTATGTAAACGATCAGTCATCCCCATGACCCCATGGTGCTGAACCAACCATCGATCGACTTACAATTTAGTCATTTCGAGACGTCACCTTATGCAAATGACTAGGGACAATTACTAAGTTCATCATGTTCACTTGAATTGAGTTCAACCTTTCTTATAACCAATTCGGACAAAACAAAGTAATAAAATTTAGTCAACACTAAATAAAAGAGCTCATATAAAACTCGAACAATGAATGCAATTATTGTTGGAGTAAGTGTCCTCCACAAAAGTGCGCCACATAATAAATCTTATTATGGAATATAATTGGGATATTTATTGACTATATATATGATTAGTCAGTTGATTAACGTAAATCAATAACGGTTGGCTGACTAGAGTTTGACGTTATTGTCGTTTGACGGCGGTGATCAACTGATCCCTTTCGGTCACACCTAAAGGATGAAATCCAAATAGTAACTAATTATTTGTATACGATACAGTTAATTAGTACATTACATATATTCGATATGTACGAGAGTTAATTATTAGAAAATGAGTTAAGAACTCAAATTCGATTAAGCTTATTTTTCAATTATGCGATAATTGACTAATAAATTTATATCTTATTTTAATACGATTAAATAAGATTTAACTTAGTAATTAATCGTTAAATTACTAAATTAGTTGAGGTTTTGAGATAGAGGTAATTAGTTAATTATATTTACAAGGAGTTGTAAAATAAATTAACTAAGCATTGTGGGACCCATTATATATTGATATAATGGTAAAATATTACTTAAAATGTTAAGTACATATTATTCATTTATTTGTGTCATATAATTGTTATATGATCAAATTAACACTTAATTATACAAGATAATTAAGCATATGATTAATAAGTATTTGTGGGACAAATATCAAAAATCAAAATGGATCAAATTGAGGCTCACATGGCCGGTTATGGTGAAGTCAAATGGTGATGATGGTTGTTCTTATTCATACTCACAAGCAACATATGCTTATGACATGAATAGTAAACATGATATCATTTTATTCACTACAACACATTACCACCTTACATGGCAATAAAATAAGAAGAAAAAAATCACCTTTTTGTGATGAAGAAACCGGCCCTCTTGGCTATAAAAGGAGAACAATTGTTGTTCATTCCTTAAATAAGTTCATTCTTATTTTATATCATTCATCTCTCAAAACTCATCTTCTCACTACAACTCTCATATACTAATATTTCCTAAGTATTACTAGTGTAGTAATATAGTCTAATATTAGTAGTATATTATCTATCTTATTATCTAGTTAATAATAAGGGTAGATTGTTTGGTTCATCTTGGTGCAACTAGAGGAGATCTTCTACTTTGGAGATTATTTGTGTTCAACCATATTTGTAGCTCAAGATCAACAAGAAGGAGTTCTTGTTGTGCCCTTATATTTTCCATACCAATGTGAGGAAATTTCTTCTCTTATATAAATGTCTTTATATTTGCATGCATGTTACATAGATCATTAAATACTAAATTAACAAGTAATTTAGCAACTAATTAGAGGAGTCTAATTAAGGTCTATCGACTATCAATTATCATATATGTAAACATTGATACAACATTCAATTATTACATATCACATAATCTAGAGGAATTTAGGAACTCTTCTTAATCCCATCGAGACGACATGACTATCATGTTTAGCCTTTGTAAGAGGTTTGGTTAGAGGATCAGCGATGTTATCGTCTGTCCCAACCTTACATACATCTATTTCCTTCCTCTCCACGTAATCTCTAATTACATGGTATTTCCTAAGTACATGTCTAGACTTATTACTAGACTTGGGCTCCTTTGCTTGAAAGATAGCCCCACTGTTATCACAATACATCGTGATGGGATCTGTGGCAGTAGGGACTACTCCTAGTCCTTCCAAGAACTGCCGAATCCACAAAGCTTCCTTTGCAGCCTCTGATGCCGCGAGGTACTCAGCTTCTGTTGTAGAATCCGCAGTCACGCTTTGCTTGAAGCTCTTCAGCAAACGGCTCCTCCATTCAACATAAAGACATAGCCGGATTGGGATTTTAAATCATCCCTATCAGTTTGGAAACTACCGTCCGTGTAACCCTTTACACGCAACTCAGTCTCTCCTCCAAACACCAAGAACGAATCTTTAGTCCTTCGTAAGTACTTAAGGATGTTCTTTACGGCTATCCAGTGACTCTCACCTGGATTGGCTTGATATCGACTCGTCATGCTCAAAGCGTAGGCGACGTCAGGGCGAGTGCACATCATAGCATACATGATTGACCCAACTGCTAAAGCATAAGGGATCAACTTCATGCGTTCAATCTCCTCGGTGACGGTAGGACTCTGGGATTTACTCAAAGTGATACCATGACCTATTGGAAGAAAGCCTCTCTTAGAGTCTTTCATTTTGAACCGATCAAGAATCTTATCTATATAAGCTTCTTGACTTAATGCTAGTATCCTCTTGGATCTATCTCTATAGATCCGGATACCCAAAATGCGTTGTGCCTCTCCCAAATCCTTCATCTGGAAATGTTTCCCAAGCCACTCCTTGGTAGAAGTAAGCATTGGTATGTCATTCCCAATGAGAAGTATGTCATCCACATACAAGATAAGGAAAGTAACTTTGCTCCCACTAAACTTCATGTATAAACATGGTTCCTCGACACTTCGAGTGAATCCATTTTGTTTAATTACATGATCGAAGCGATGATTCCAACTCCTTGATGCTTGCTTAAGACCATAAATGGATCTCTTAAGTTTGCATACCTTCTTAGGGTTGGATTTATCCTCAAAACCTTCAGGTTGTGTCATGTACACTTCCTCTTCTAGAATCCCATTCAAGAAGGCGGTTTTGACATCCATTTGCCAAATTTCATAGTTATAAAATGCGGCAACCGCTAAGAGAATCCTAATGGATCGAAGCATAGCGACTGGGGCAAACGTTTCGTCATAGTGTAAACCATGAACTTGAGTGAAGCCTTTTGCCACCAATCTAGCTTTGTAGATATCATTATGTCCATCTATGCCATTCTTGATCTTGTAGATCCACTTGCACTGAAGAGGTCGCACCTTCTCAGGTAAGTCTACCAAGTCCCATACTTGATTTTCGTACATAGAATCCATTTCGGATTGCATGGCCTCTAGCCAATGCTTGGAGTCGGGACTAGAAACGGCCGACTTGTAGGTTGTGGGTTCATCACTTTCAAAAAGTAATAAATCACCATCTCCCTCGATACATCCGAGGTAACGATCAGGTTGATAACTAATTCTACCTGACCTTCTAGGGACAATAACCGTTTCAGACGAGGAGGAAACATTTTCCTCCACTTCATTTTCGGTTTGTGGCTCTCGAACTTCGTCAAGTTTGAATTTTCTCCCACTCTGCCTTTTAGAAACGAAATCGCTTTCTAGAAAGACAGCATCACGAGACACAAACACTTTGTCCTCATGACTGTTGTAGAAGTAATATCCACGAATCTCCTTAGGATATCCTACATAAAGACATTTGTCGGATCTGGGTGCGAGCTTGTCATTAGACTTCTCATGAACAAACGCCTCACAACCCCAAATATTCATAAACGACAGATAAGGAACCTTTCCTTTCCATATTTCATATGGAGTCTTATTGGCCGCTTTAGTCGGGCTACGATTTAGTGAAAATATTGCGGTTAAGATGGCAAATCCCCAAAACGAGTCAGGAAGCTCTGTAAGACTCATCATCGACCGAACCATATCTAATAAAGTTCGGTTTCTCCTTTCAGACACACCATTTAATTGAGGTGTTCCAGGAGGAGTCCATTGTGATACTATACCGCAATCTTTTAGGTGTGAATCAAATTCATAATTTAGATATTCACCACCACGATCAGATCGTAAGGTTTTTATCTTCTTATTCAATTGGTTTTCCACTTCATGTTGAAACTCTTTGAACTTTTCAAAAGCTTCACTCTTATGCCTCATTAAGTAGACGTATCCATATCTACTCAAATCGTCGGTAAAAGTAATGAAGTACTTGTAACCACCTCTAGCTTGGAGAGTCATTGGGCCACATACATCGGTATGTACAAGGCCTAATACTTCACTTGCTCGTGTCCCTTTTCCTGTAAAAGGAGCACGAGTCATCTTGCCCAAAAGACAAGATTCGCATTCACCATAAGATTCGTAATCAAATGGTTTGAGAAGTTTCGTTGAAACGAGTCTCTTTATGCGTCGTTCGTTTATATGACCTAAACGACAATGCCAAAGGTATGATTGATTAGGTTCACCTAATTTGAGCTTCTTGCTTTCGATATGATATATTTCATTAACATTATCAAGAACATAAATGCCTCCAATAGAGATGGCTTTACCATAAAACACATCATTAAAAGAAAATGAACAACTATTGTTCTTGATTACAAAAGAGAAACCCTCCGCGTCAAGTACGGAAATGGAGATAATGTTCTTAGTCAAGGAGGGTACAAAATAACAATTATTTAAATACAACTCAAGACCACTAGCTAAGGTTAATACATAAGTTCCTACGGAGACGGCGGCAACTCTTGCTCCATTCCCCATTCGTAGGTCCACATCACCCTTGGCTAGTGCTCGCACGTCCTTCAGCCCCTGCAAGTGATTACAAAGGTGAGAACCACATCCAGTATCAAATACCCAAGTGGAAGTGCAAGCATAGTTAATATCTATCATATAGAGAGAAGAGAGGATTATACCTGACGGTGTCACACATCCGTCCTTCTTATCCTTCAAATACTTGGGACAATTGCGTTTCCAATGTCCCTTGCCTTTACAATAAAAGCATTCGGCTTCGGCGTGCTTCTTACCCTTAGCCTTGGCATTGCTATTCATAATAGCTTTGCCCTTTCCCTTTCCTTGCTTCTTAAATTGGGCCTTGGCTTTTCCCTTCCCCTTTTGAACCCCTAGCTTCAAGTTCTTCAATCTCATTGAAAGAACATCCTTTTGCTCACTCCCACTTGCTTCCACATCCCTTTCGACTTGGGTAAGGAGAGCATGGAGCTCGTGAAAGCTCTTATCCATGCCATGAATGTTATAGTTTGCCCTAGCTTGGGCAAACTTGGGAGGAAGTGAGTGAAGGATGCGGCCAACCGCTAGCTTCTTAGGAATTTTGACCCCTAGACGATCTAGAGTGTCAACATGTTCCACCATCTTAAGCACATGTGGGCCAACCTTTTGGCCCTTCTCTAACGTGGCTTCAAAAAGCCTAGTCATAGCATTGTATTGGCGAATCTCGGGTGATTGAGAAAAAGCCAACGTCACCCTAGAGAATATCTCATATGCTCCAAGGGTGATGTATTGTTGCTTAAGGGTTGAGGACATCGACCAAATCAAGACCATCTTGACGTCGTTTGATACCTTAAGGTATTCCTCATAGGCGGCCTTGGCCGCATTAGTGGCTCTTGGGCCGGGTTCATTGGGAGGTGCCTCGGTCAAGTAGCGCAAAACGTTATCCGATAACTCCGCACTCTTGATCGTTTGCTCCCACTCGACGAAATTAGTTCCATCGTCTTTTAAGATGCATTTGTCCATAACGGACCTTAGCCATGAGTCTTTTCCTAGTTGAACGGTGTTGTTATTGTTTGCCATTGCGAATTATGAATAACTACAACAAAATTAGGAAATATTAAAATTCATTGTTTTAATCAATTTTACTTGTATAACCAATTTAAACAAGTCACTCATATAATGACCCCTCACGAAATTATATAAGCGATTCCGAGACCCGCATTTTAGACAAAAGAACATGTTATGCAACTTTTATGTAAAAGACGGTAAGTCAACTTTTGACTCATTCTGCTCCTAGAACTCTCGGTTGACGGATTTCAACTAAACCCATCTCCTAGTCCCAAGATAACGCTTATCTTGTTGAGTCCAACCCAATTTAGGCGTGTGATCGTATCACCCTACTTACCCGAGGTAAAAAGGTCCACGTTGTGGTTGTCCTAATGAACACGGGGTTCATAGGTGCTTCAATTGGTAAGGCTAAATCTCAATTCCCTTTTTAAGTTATGTGAGAGGTCTTGCCAATTTTAGTTATTAATTCCCTATAAGTGAACTAAGTCGGTGAATTTTGAATAACGTTGAATTGACAATCGATAAATAAAATGCATGTTGGTGATTTCGGCATGTGCGGAAAAATAAAGCAAGCAATCAAATTAAATCCTAGTATGGCCACCTAGCTAATCTAGTTAACTAGATGATTAAAAATCGGAAACCAACTCCTTGGTCCCTTGCCTCTTCATGGAACGCCTTCCAATATGGCACCGTCTTTTGGAACACCGACTTTGGGAATCATCGTCTTCACAATAAATAATTACAAAAATACAAATGAATACATAGCAAATTCCTATTATACATTTGATCTATAAAATGAAATTATTAATTATTA
>JAIUZE010003842.1:0-19638 GCA_022085475.1 Heliosperma pusillum
GGTCTCCATCTTAATGTCGCTAAGACTGAGGTTTTTTGGCCTGCTGAGGATCCCCGGAGTCGACTTCCTGGTGTTTTTCCTCCTTCTATTGCCCGGCCTTTGCGTGGTGTCTCTGTTTTAGGTGGGCCTCTCAGTATTTGCCCTAGCTTTGGCAGTGAGCTTGTAGCGAAGAGAGTGACTAAGACCATCGAGCTTATGGATTTGGTTGCTAAGATTGAGGACCCGCAATGTGAGCTGCTTCTGCTTCGAGCTTGTACTGGTATTTCTAAGCTCTACTTTACCCTCCGTACATGTTCGCCGAGAGTCTTTGGGTCTGTCCATCTCCGTTTTGATGCAGCACTTCGTTCTAGCTTGGAACGCATTGTCACCGCGTCTGGGCCAGGTTTTGGGGATTGGCAGTGGCGCCTTGCCACTTTCCCTTTTCATCTTGGTGGTCTAGGTGTTTATGCTGCGGGGGATGTTTTGTACTATGCTTTTTTGGCATCCCGTTTGCAGTATGCTGCTTTGCAAGCTAAGTTACTACGACCTTCTGGTATTGTGGATGCTGGTCCTACTTTTGATGATGCCTTGCAGGTGTTTTCGGAGACTACAGGTTCTACTTTTTTACGTGATCCTAGTGAAATCGCTGCCCCTAAACTTATGAAAAAATTGGCAGATATATATTTTGCGAGGATTGCTGCTACTGCAGAATCTGTTTACTCTTTGACACCGCGTCAGCTTGCATTGTGGAAGTCCCAGCTCGGTGCCCACTCCTCTGATTGGTTGCGTGCGGTTCCTATCTCTGGGTTGGGTCAGACTATGAACGGGAGGACTTACCGTAGTGTGCTGGGATATCGTCTGGGTGTTCCTTTATTCGTGGTATCTAGGCCTTGTCCTGCTTGCTCTCGGGTTTTTGCTGGTGATATTTATGGGGACCACGCTGTCTCTTGTACTGGCACTGTGGGGGTCAAGCATCGGCATAACCTTGTTCGTGACACCTTATTCGACATTTGCTATAGGTCTGGTATTTCTTCGGGTAGGGAGGTGGATATCGGTTTAGTTGACGGACACGGCGGATCTCTTCGTCCTGCGGTTTGCTGCTTTATTCCTGGGACAGAGGGCGTGATGTGTGTGTTAATTTGACAGGGTCTTCCCCCTTGACGCAGACTGGGCTGACCGATTTTGTGCCGGGACGGGTTGTCGCTGATGCTGCTCAGCGCAAGTGTGCTAAGTATAGGGATTTGTGCGCGGCTGCTGGATATGGTTTCCTACCCTTCTCTTTTTCTTCACTTGGGGAGTTGGGTTCGGACGCTATTGACTTGCTCAAGCGGATCCAGAAATTCTCGTTATCTCAGGTTGCAGGGGCTCGGGTGGCCGCTTATATCTTCACTAGACTTAGTTTTTCTATAGCTAAGGGGGTGGGGGCCCAGATTGTCTCTCGGCTCCCCACCAACTTCTTGTAAACTTTACATTTTATTTTAATGAAAGCTGCGCGCATCTTATAATAATAATAATAATAATAATAATAATAATAATAATAATAATAATAATAATAATAATAATAATAATAATAATAATAATAACAATAATAATAAATAATAATAATAATAATAATAATAATAATAATAATAATAATAATAATAATAATAATAATAATAATAATAATAATAATAATAATAATAATAAGAAGGAGAGGAGCGTGCGATTGTGAGGAGAGGAGAGGAGAGTTGCCCTAGGTTTGCCGTCGGCCTGGGTTCCTCGCCGCCGACCTCCTCCTCAGGCACCATAGACCAGTCGACAGCCTCCGCTTGAGGCATCTGTTCTGAGGGTCGTGCGATTGTGAGAGAGACGAAGGGATCCTGTCTGAGGGCATCCTTGGCTGCAGCGATTGGGTTTGTGTTGGGATTTGTGCCGGCAGTAGCTTTCTGCCATCATCAGCTGTCGCGCGTCGTTCACCACCGCTTCAGGCCGTCGGTTGGCTGGTTGTGTCGTCTCGTCGTGGCTGTTCTTTGTCATGGCAATTTCTTGATTGCGTCGGCGTCGGTTGTTGTGTTGGTGTCGATTGCATCTTTCCGGGGTTTACTGGTTGTGGCCGGTGTTGGCCATCACTGTGGTGGCTGGTTGTGGGCTGTGCTGTGGTCGCTGTGATGGTGGCCATCCTTTGCCTTGCACGTGAACAGTGACCATGCAGTATTAGGGTTTCTTTCTTTTTTTCATTAGGTATTATTATTTTCTTTTTCTTTTTCTTTGTCATGCCGGCTACTTTGGTTCGTTTTCATTGTTCTTTTTTGTCTATTCATGAGTGTCCGGATGGTCATGGTAAGGGCCTTACTAAGGCCGCCTAACAAAAGCATTTTCAGGATCGACATTGTAATGTTGGTGCTATGGGGCTTATGTGTCAAACTCTTACCGATAGTCTGACTGTTTTCTCTAATACCGAGATTACTTTGAAGCGTATGGGACTTTGGTTGTGTGGGGAGTGTTTTAAAACCCATACCTTTCGCTCTAGGTGTCGGCAAAGCCAGGGTGATATTGTTGCGCCACCGGATTGTGGTGATGGTATCGTTAACTTTATTATTCATGGTATCCCCAGACCTCCTGCTCCGTCTCCCTCGGTTCTTTCATCTGATGATGGGTTTGGGTTTGCTCAGTGGTCTATATCTTCTCTTGATCGCTTATTTTCTTTGGGTCTTCGCACCGTGAAATCTATTCCTCCTAAGTGTCGTCTTGGGTTTGCTCGGGTTTTGAAGGGGGTCTTGGATGATGTGGCTGACTCTCCTGGTGACCTCTCCTGCTGGGTTCGTTTGCTTGTGTTGCCTCTTTGTCTGCTTAAGACCTTCGTTCCTAGGAGTAATCTTGAGTGTATGACTGCTGTTAGGCGACAGCGTCAGGAGGAGAGTATTACCAGGGCTATTCTTGCTTGGGGGAGGGGGGGTTTGCAGCTTTTGCATGAGTGTTTGGCTGAGGTTCCTCCTTCGTTTCAGGTGGAGGAGGACCTAGATTTGAGTGAGCTTAACCTCCGCCAATGTCGGCGGAAGATTTGTAATGGCCACTATACTGCTGCTGTTAGGGTGCTTTCTTCCTCTGACGTAGCCCCCTACTCTGATGCCACTCTTGGGGCTTTGCGAGAGAAGCACCTGACCGCCCCATCTCCTTCCTTGCCTCCTTTGCCTGTGGATCATCATTCTCTTATTGCCTCTTCGGCCGTGATTTTGGATATGATTCATAGTTTCCCACGTGGCACTTCTTGTGGGAGGGATGGGTTTCGTGCCCAACACCTCATGGACGGCTTGAGTGGCGCTGTTGTGGCTATCTCTGATGATCTGGTCGCTTCTGTTACTAGGGTGGTCAATCTTTTTCTTGAGGGCAGATGTCACAAGCTCTTGGTGAGTACATTGTCAGCGCTCCGCTCACGCCGCTTGTTAAACCTGGTGGTGGTGTTCGTCCTATTGCTGTTGGCACCGTCTGGAGACGTCTTGTTTCTAAGGTAGGTGCTTGGTTGGTTGGTCCTTCTTTGTGTTCTTATTTTGCTGGTCTTCAGTTTGGGGTTGGGGTGTCCGGTGGAGGAGAGGCTATCTTGCATGCCTTGAACCGGCTCATTGAGGCCCGTGGTGGTGATGTGGGACTGTCTATGTTGCTAGTTGATTTCCAAAATGCTTTCAATCTTGTTGATCGTGTTACCATGCTTATGGAAGTTCGCCGTCGTTGCCCGATTCTTTCCCGTTGGGTGGAGTTCTGTTACTCTCGTCCTGCCCGTCTTTTTTATGGGGAACATTGTTTGTGGTCTTGTCAGGGAGTCCAGCAGGGTGATCCTTTGGGCCCCTTGCTTTTCGCTTTGGTTTTGCATCCCTTGGTGTGCAAGATACGGGACTCTTTTGATTTGAGTTTGCAAGCTTGGTACTTGGATGATGGCACCATTGTTGGGGATACTTTGGAGGTGGGGAAGGTATTGGATTTGATTATGGCAGATGGTCCTCAGTTTGGTCTTCATCTTAATGTCGCTAAGACTGAGGTGTTTTGGCCTACTGAGGATCACCGGAGTCGACTTCCTGGTGTTTTTCCTCCTTCCATTGCTCGGCCTTTGCATGGTGTTTCTGTTTTGGGTGGGCCTGTCAGTACTTGCCCTAGTTTTGGCAGTGAGCTTGTGGCGAAGAGAGTGACTAAGACCATCGAGCTTATGGATTTAGTTGCTAGGATTGAGGACCCGCAATGTGAGTTGCTTCTGCTTAGAGCTTGTACGGGTATATCTAAGCTCTACTTTACCCTCCGTACATGTTCGCCGAGAGTTTTTGGGTCTGTCCATCATCGTTTTGATGCAGCACTTCGTTCTAGCTTGGAACGCATTGTCACTGCGTCTGCGCCTGGTTTTAGGGATTGGCAGTGGTACCTTGCCACTTTCCCTTTCCATCTTGGTGGGATCGGTGTTTATGCTGTCGGGGATGTTTTGCACTATGCTTTTTTTGGCGTCCCGTTTGCAGTCTGCTGATTTACAGGCTAAGCTACAACGGCCTTCTGGTATTGTGGATGCTGGTCCTACTTTTGATGATGCCTTGCAGGTGTTTTCGGAGACTACATGTTCTACTTTTTTACGTGATCCTAGTGAAATCGCTGCCCCTAAACTTATGAAACAATTGGCAGATATATATTTTGCGAGGATTGCTGCTACTGCAGAATTTGTTTACTCTTTGACACCACGTTAGCTTGCGTTGTGGAAGTCTCAGCTTGGTGCCCACTTTTCTGATTGGTTGCGTGCGGTTCCTATCTCTGGGTTGGGTAAGAATATGAACGGGAGAGCTTACCGTAGTGTGCTGGGATATCGTCTGGGTGTTCCTTTATTCATGGTATCTAGGCCTTGTCCTGCTTGCTCTCGTGTTTTTGCTGATGATATTTATGGGGACCACGCTGTTTCTTGTACTGGCACTGTGGGTATTAAGCATCGGCATAACCTCGTCCGTGACACCTTATTCGACATTTGCTATAGGTCTGGTATTTCTACGGGTAGGGAGGTGGATATCGTTTTAGTTGACGGATATAGAGGGTCTATTCGTCCTGCGGATTTGCTGCTCTATTTCTGGGACAGAGGACGTGATGTGTGTGTTGATTTGACAGGGTCCTCTCCCTTAACAAAGACTGGGATGGCTGATTTTGTGCCGGGACGGGTTGTGTGCTAATGCTGCTCAGCGCAAATGTGATAAGTACAGGAACTTTTGTGCGGCTGTTGGCTATGGTTTCCTACCCTTCTCTTTCTCTTCGCTTGAGGAGTTGGGTTCGGATGCTGTTGACTTGCTTAAGCGGATCCACAAATTCTCGGTATCTCAGGACGCAGGGGCTCGGGTGGCCGCTTATATTTTTACTAGACTTTATTTTGCTGTAGCTAAGGGGGTGGGAGCCCAGATTGTCTCTCGGCTTCCCACCAATTTCATGTAAACTTTTCAATTTATTTTAATGAAAGGTGCGCGCATCTTATAATAATAATAATAATAATAATAATAATAATAATAATAATAATAATAATAATAATAATAATAATCTGGCCGCCTTTCCTCGTCGGTGACCTCACGTCGTCGGTGTTGGTGTCTTGCCTGTGGTGATCGTGTTGCGGTCTTCGCTGCGGTCCTGCGCCGTTTTGCTGCCGTGTTCACTGGAGGCCTTTGCGCGTGATTAGGGTTCATCCGTCGTGTCCTTTCTTGCTGGTGGCAGTTGTGCGCCTCCTCTCTTCTTCCATTTCTGCCGGAAGGGTGAGGTTTAGGGTTCCATTGCTGGTGGCAGTCGTGATTAGGGTTCTCTTCTTCTAGGGTTGGTGCCGCACAACGTAGCAGCCTGCGCGGGATTAGGGTTCTCTTTTTCTTCCGTCGTGCGCCTCCAGCCGTCGCCTCTGACCGTCGCCTCCGACAAGGCACACCCTGCCTCACGACCGGCCGTGGGTGTGCTTGTGGCTGAAATCATTGCATTTTGGTTGCGTCGGCGTCGGTGTTTGTGCTAGCGTTTTGCCACTTGTCGGGGTTGCTGGGTGTGGCGGGTGGTGGTGGTCACGGTGGTGGCTGTTTTGTAGGCTGTGAGGTGGTCACGGTGTTGGTGGCAGGTTTCTTACCTTGCATGTGAGCCATGCACGTGGATCGTGTATGGGTGTTCTTTTTATATAGTAGGTTATATTTTCTTTTTCTTTTTCATGCCTACTTTGGTACGTTTTCATTGTCCTTTTTCGAGTATTCATGGTTGTCCGAATGGTAATGGTAAGGGCCTTACTAAGGCCGCTTGGCAAAAGCATTTTCAGGATCGACATTGTATTGATGGTGCTATGGGGCTTACGTGTCAAACTCTTACTAATAGTCTGACTGTTTTCTCTAATACCGAGATTACCTTGAAGCGGATGGGACTTTGGTTGTGTGGGGAGTGCTTTAAAACCCATACCTTTCGTTCTAGGTGTCGGCATAGCCGGGGTGATATTGTTGCGCCACCGGATTGTGGTGATGGTGTCGTTAGCTTTATTATTCATGGTATCCCAAGACCTCTTGCTCCGTCTCCCTCGGTTATTTCTTCTGATGATGGGGTGGGGTCTGCTCAGTGGTCTATATCTTCGCTTGATCGCTTATTATCTTTGGGTCTTCGCACCGTGAAATTTATTCCTCCTAAGTGTCGTCTTGGGTTTGCTCGGGTTTTGAAGGGGGTCTTGGATGGTGTGGCTGACTCTCCTGGTGACCTCTCATACTGGGTTCGTTTGCTTGTGTTGCCTCTTTGTCTGCTTAAGACCTTCGCTCCTCGGAGTAATCTTGAGTGTAGGACTACTGTTAGGCGACAGCGCCAGGAGGAGAGTATTACCAGGGCTATACTTGCTTGGGGGGTGCCTGGAGGGGGTTTGCAGCTTTTGCAGGAGTGTTTGGCTGAGGTTCCTTCTTCGTTTCATGTGGAAGAGAATCTGGATTTGAGTGAGCTTAACCTCCGCCAATGTCGGCGGAAGATTGCTGATGGCCACTATTCTGCTGCTGTTAGGGTGCTTTCTTCCTCTGGCGTAGCCCCCTACTCTGATGCCACTCTTGGTGCTTTGCGAGAGAAGCACCCGGCCGCCCCATCTCCTTCCTTGCCTCCTTTGCATGTGGATCATCATTCTCTTGTTGCCTCTTCGGCTGTGATTTTGGATATGATTCGTAGTTTCCCACGTGGCACTTCTTGTGGGAGGGATGGGTTTCGTGCCCAACACCTTATGGACTGCTTGAGTGGCGCTGCTGTGGCTATCTCTGATGATCTGATCGCTTCTATTACTAGGGTGGTCAATCTTTTTCTTGAGGGCCGATGTCCGCAAGCTCTTGGTGAGTACATTGCCAGCGCTCCGCTCACGCCGCTTGTTAAACCTGGTGGTGGTGTTCGTCCTATTGTTGTTGGCACCGTCTGGAGACGTCTTGTTTCTAAGGTAGGTGCTTGTTTGGTTGGTCCTTCTTTGTGTTCTTATTTTGCTGGTCTTCAGTTTGGGGTTGGGGTGTCCGGTGGAGGAGAGGCTGTCTTGCATGCCTTGAATCGGTTCATTGAGGCTCGTGGTGGTGATGTGGGGTTTTCTATGTTGCTGGTTGATTTCCAGAATGCTTTCAACCTTGTTGATCGTGTAACCATGCTTCTGGAAGTTCGCCGTCGTTGCCCGATTCTTTCCCGTTGGGTGGAGTTCTGTTACTCTAGCCCTGCCCGCCTTTATTATGGGGAACATTGTTTGTGGTCTTGTCAGGGAGTCCAGCAGGGTGATCCTTTGGGACCCTTGCTTTTCGCTTTGGTTTTGCATCCCTTGGTGTGCAAGATACGGGATTCTTTTGATTTGAGTTTGCAAGCTTGGTACTTGGATGATGGCACCATTGTTGGGGATACTTTGGAGGTGGGAAAGGTTTTGGATTTGATTTTGGCAGATGGTCCACAGTTTGGTCTTCATCTTAATGTCGCTAAGACTGAGGTTTTTTGGCCTACTGAGGATCCTCGGAGTCGTCTTCCAGGTGTTTTCCCCCCTTCTATTGCTCGGCCTTTGCGTGGTGTCTCTGTGTTGGGTGGGCCTGTCAGTACTTGCCCTAGTTTTGGCTGTGAGCTTGTGGCGAAGAGAGTGACTAAGACCATCGAGCTTATGGATTTGGTTGCTAGGATTGAGGACCCGCAATGTGAGTTGCTTCTGCTTCGAGCTTGTACTGGTATTTCTAAGCTCTACTTTACCCTCCGTACTTGTTCCCCGGGGAGCTTTGGGTCTGTCCATCTTCGTTTCGATGCAGCGCTGCGTTCTAGCTTGGAAAGTATTGTCACCGCGTCTGGGCCTGGTTTTGGGGATTGGCAGTGGCGCCTTGCCACTTTCCCTTTTCATCTTGGTGGGCTCGGTGTTTATGATGCCGGGGATGTTTTGCACTATGCTTTTTTGGCGTCTCGTTTGCAGTCTGCTGATTTGCAGGCTAAGCTTCTACGGCCTTCTTGTATTGTGGATGCTGGTCCTACTTTCGATGCTGCCTTGCGGGTGTTCTCTGAGACTACAGGTTCTGCCTTTTTATGTGATCCTAGTGAAATCGCTGCCCTTAAACTTATGAAGAAACTAGCAGATATATATTTTGCGAGGATTGCTGCTACTGCGGAATCTGTTTTCTCTTTGACACCGCGCCAGCTTTCGTTATGGAAGTCTCAGCAGGGTACCCACTCCTCTGATTTGGTTGCGTGCGGTCCCTATCTCTGGGTTGGGTCAGATTATTATAATAATAATAATAATAATAATAATAATAATAATAATAATAATAATAATAATAATAATAATAATAATAATAATAATAATAAGAAGAAGAAGAAGAAGAAGAAGAAGAAGAAGAAGAAGAAGAAGAAGAAGAAGAAGAAGAAGAAGAAGAAGAAGAAGAAGAATAATAATAATAATAATAATAATAATAATAATAATAATAATAATAATAATAATAATAATAATAATAATAATAATAATAATAATAATAATAATAATAATAATAAGAATAATAATAATAATAATAATAATAATAATAATAATAATAATAATAATAATAATAATAATAATAATAATAATAATAATAATAATAATAATAATAATAATAATAATAATAATGAAAGCAGCGTTTCTCGCGATTAGGGTTTGTTTTCTTTTTTCGTTTTTGAGAGCGTTAGAGAGAGGTGTGAGGGAGTGCGATCGTGAGGTTAAGGGAGTCTGCCGGTCACCACCTTGTGCTACCTGACACTTGCACGTCGGCCACCCTGGCACGTCGCCAAGCGTGTCCTCTCGTTACGTCATTTTATCTGTTTCGGTTCGGCTTTCTTTATTCTTCTGTGTGCGTCGGCCGTGTCTGCTGTTTCTCACCGGCACCACATCATCTAGTCGTGGGGGACGGTTGTCTAGTTGTTGCTGGCGTTTTGCCGTCCGTCTGCAGCGTTTCTCGCGATTAGGGTTTGTTTTCTTTTTTTGTTTTTTTGAGCGTTTTCTTTTGTTTTTTGGGCTGCCGGTTTATGGTAAGGTTGGTGGTGGTGGGTGGTGGGTGGTGGGGTTGCTTTGGTCTGCTGGGTTGTTTCCAACGTGGACAGCCTTGGTGGCCATCCTGCTCTTTCTCCGGTGGGTGGTGGCTTTGGGTGGGGTTTGCTAGGTTTTGCGCCGTCGTCGTTTCGGCGGTTGGTGGGACTGCTGGTTTCTTTGGTGGTTTCTCCGGTGGTATTACCTAGCGCGTCAGGCCGGTGGTTTCTCCGGTGGAGTTGATCCGGTTTTGCTGTGGTTTGTGCGACCTTTTCCCCATGCACGTGATGGTTTTGCATTTGGTTTGTTCATGCACGTGATTGTTGTGCCTTTTTTTAATTCTATTTTTTTTTCTTTTTCCGTTGGTTGCCGATCATGCCTCCTTTGGTTCGTTTTCATTGCCCTTTTTCGGGTACTCATGAGTGTCCGAATGGTCGTGGTAAGGGCCTTACTAAGGCCTCCTGTCAAAAGCATTTTCAGGATCGACATTGTATTGATGGTGCTATAGGGCTTACGTGTCAAACTCTTATTAATAGTCTGGCTGTTTTCTCTACTAACGAGATTACTTTGAAGCGAATGAGGCTTTGGTTGTGTGGGGAGTGCTTTAAAACTCATACCTTTCGCTCTAGGTGTCGGGATAGTTAGGGTGATATTGTTGTGCCACCGGATTGTGGTGATGGCATCGTTAGCTTTATTATTCATGGTATTCCAAGACCTTCTGCTCCGTCTCCCTCGGTTCTTTCATCTGATGATGGGGTTGGGTTTGCTCAGTTGTCTATATCTTCGCTTGATCGGTTATTATCTTTAGGCCTTCGCACCGTGAAATCTATTCCTCCTAAGTGTCGTCTTGGGTTTCCTCGGGTTTTATAGGGGGTTTTGGATGATGTGGTTGAATCTCCTGGTGACCTCTCCTGCTGGGTTCGTATGCTTGTGTCGCCTCTTTGTCTGCTTAAGACCTTCGTTCCTAGGAGTAATCTTGAGTGTAGGACTGCTGTTAGGCGACAGCGTCAGGAGGAGAGTATTACCAGGGCTATTCTTGCTTAGGGGTGCCTAGAGGGGGTTTGCAGCTTTTGCAGGTGTGTTTGGCTGAGATTCCTCCTTTGTTTCATGTAGTAGAGGACCTGGATTTGAGTGTGCTTAACCTCTGCCAATGTCGGCGGAAGATTTGTGATGGCCACTATATTGCTGCTGTTAGGTTGCTTTCTTCCTCTAGCATCGCCCCCTACTCTGATGCCACTTTTGAGGCGTTACGAGAGAAGCACCCGGTCGCCCCATCTCCTTCCTTGTCTCCTCTGCCTGTGGATCATCATTCTCTTGTTGCCTCTTCGGCTGTGGTTTTAGATATGATTCGTAGTTTCCCTCGTGGCACTTCTCGCTGGAGGGATGGGTTTCGTGCCCAACACCTTATAGACTGCTTGAGTGGCGCTGTTGTGGCTATCTCTAATGATCTGATCGCTTCTATTGCTAGGGTGGTCAATCTTTTTCTTGAGGGCAGATGTCCACTAGCTCTTGGTGAGTACATTGCCAGCGCTCCACTCACGCCGCTTCTTAAACCTAGTGGTGGTGTTCGTCCTATAGTTGTTGGTACCGTCTGGAGACGTCTTGTTTCTAAGGTAGGTGCTTGTTTGGTTGGTTCTTCTTTGTGTTCTTATTTTGATGGTCTTCAGTTTGGGGTTGTGGTGTCCGGTGGAGGAGAGGTTGTCTTGCATGCCTTGAATCAGATCATTGAGGCTCATGGTGGGGATGTGGGGCTTTCTTGTTGGAGTAAGTGTCCTCCACAATAGTGCGCCACATAATAAATCTTATTATGGAATATAATTGGGATAATTATTGACTACATATATGATTAGTCAGTTGATTAACGTAAATCAATAACGGTTGGCTAACTAGAGTTTGACGTTATTGTCGTTTGACGACGGTGATCAACTGATCCCTTTCTGTCACACCTAAAGGATGAAATCCAAATAGTAACTAATTATTTGTATACGATACAGTTAATTAGTACATTACATATATTCGATATGTACGAGAGTTAATTGTTAGAAATTGAGTTAAGAACTCAAATTCGATTAAACTTATTTTCAATTATGCGATAATTGACTAATAAATTTATATCTTAGTTTAATACGATTAAATAAGATTTAACTTAGTAATTAATCGTTAAATTACTAAATTAGTTGAGGTTTTGAGATAGAGGTAATTAGTTAATTATATTTACAAGGAGTTGTAAAATAAATTAACCATGCATTGTGGGACCCATTATATATTGATATAATGGTAAAATATTACTTAAAATGTTAAGTACATATTATTTATTTAATTGAGTCATATCATTGTTATATGATCAAATTAACACTTAATTATACAAGATAATTAACCATATGATCAATAAGTATTTGTGAGACAAATATCAAAAATCAAAATGGACCAAACTAGGCCATAATGGCCGGTTATGGTAGTAGTTACATGGTGATGATTTAGTTCTTGTTTTTACTCTTTAGTTACTTAATGAAAGTGACATAACAAGTATGAAACAATCATCATATTTTCTACAACACTCCACTCTAATGCATGTGAACAAATCAAACAAAATAATAGTCAATTTAGGACTACAAGGTCCGGCCATTTTGGCTATATAATGAACAAATGTTGTTCATTATTTTACCACTTGATTATGTTCAATTGTCATACTTCTTTCTAAAATTCTTCCTCTCACTAAAAACTCTCAAATACTAATATTTACTAAGTATTACTAGTGTAGTAATATAGTCATAATATTAGTAGTATTATATCTATCTTATTATCTAGTTAATAATAAGGTTAGATTATTTGGGTAAAATCTTGGTGCAACTTAGAGGAGATCTTCTCTACTTTGGAGAGTGTTGGTGTTTTCCGCATCCATATTTGTAGCTCAAGAACAACAAGAAGGGTTCTTGTTGTGTCCCTTATATTTTCCATATCATGTGAGGAATTTCTTCTCTTATATAAGATGTCTTTATATTTTCAATGCATGTTACTAGATCATTATAAACTAAATTAATAATTATTTAGTAAATATTAGAGAGTCTAATTAAGGTCTATGTATTTTCATGTGGTATCAGAGCTATCTTGTAGCATGCATGTTCATTTTGGACATTTTTATTACAGTTATAAGATAACTAATAGATCAAATATTTTGAGTTAAAATACGATTCTGACAAAATATTTTGGTGCATGTATACCTACTGACCTCAAAATGTTTGTGGTCAAATTTCGTGATTTTAGGGATTAATTTTCTATTTATTTTGATATTTGGCGTTTAAACCGAGTTAACATGCATTTTATGAGTTAAAAGTTAACTAAAATAGTTTCATGTTGATTCTGGCCATAAAATTTTAATATGATCTCACATGCATTTTTTTACATATTGTATGTAAAATTTCGTGACTTTTACTTATGTATTGCATGATTATTGATTTTTATACGATAAAAGTAGATAATATGAGATTATAATGTTCAATAAAATTGAAACAGTCCTTTCTGGTCTTGAAAATTGTTACATTTTAAATTCTGATGTAGATACTCTGTGAAATTTCATATTTTGTTTCACTGTTTTACTATATCTAATGTTTTTTATTTGATAAAAACCATAAATTACAAAGCTCATTTGTTCATGAATTAATTTAAATTTTTTGAGCAATTTTTTTTATTTTTATAGTTCCTGGACTTGTTACAGAATGTACAAAATTTTTGTTTTCAAATTTTATGATGTTTATATTTTATTGTGGTTTTATTTCATAATTGTTATGATTAAACCGTAATATTTAGCAAATGAAATCAAATCGATCTAATTAATGACCAACAAAATTAGTAGTGACTAATTTTGAGTTCTAAAACAGTTTAGTTAATTAGTTTGAATTTAAATGCGATTTAAATGTTGATATTGATTTTAATGGTTAAAAATCAATGAATCCCGGAAGAAATCGAGCTACAATGAGCATGAATTGAACTTAGGACGATTTTGGCATGAATTTTGCAGCAATTTATTTTATTTATGGTTGAATGAATGAATGTCATTTATTTAATCATTTATGCAAATTTTGTACCTAGTATGGCCTAGTTATTTTTATCGTTATTACCCGTAATGTAAGGGAATAACGGTTTGGTTGTAATTTTATTGCGATCTCGTATCGCCGGTTTGTATAATTTAATAATTTTATTTTATAGTATAAATGTATAATAGGAATTTGTATATTTGTAATTATTTTTTATGAAGACCGGTGACTCCCTCAAGACGGTGCCATTTTGGAAGGTGTTCCAAGTGAAGAGGCAAGAGACCAAGGAGTTGGTTTCCGAATTTGTAACTATCTAGTTAATTTTGATTAGCTAGGTGGCCATACTAGGATTTTATTGTTGCTTGGTTGCTTGCTTTATTTCCGCTCATGCCAAAATCGTCACACATGCATTTTATTTACCGTTATTGTCAATTCACCGTTATTCACAATTCACCGACTTAGTTCGCTTATAGGGAATTAATAACAAAATTGACAAGACCTCTCACATAACTTAAAAAAAAAAATGAGATTTAGCCTTACCAATTAGTAACACCTATGAACCCCGTGTTCATTAGGGCTACCACGCTCGTGGGTCCCTTTTTACCTCGGGTAAGTAGGGTGATGCGATCACAAGCCAAAATTGGATTGGACTCAACGAGATAAGCGTTATCTTGGGACTAGGAGATGGATTTAGTCGAAAGCCGTCAACCAAGAGTTCTAAGTGTAGAATTAGTCAAGTATTGACTTACCATTTTTACGATAAAGGTCGCAATGCGCTGACTATTATTTTTCAGATGGGTCCTTGGAAGCACTTATATAATTTCGTGGGGGTCTTTATATGAAAGTTACTTTGTGTAAAATTGTTTTTACCAGTACAATTATATAACAGCAATGAATGTTTATTTTCCCGTTGATATTATTTTTATTCGCGCAAATGATTATGATTATTTTTCTTCTATGAACTTATAAATCCGTTCAATCATGGAAAAGGTTTCCATTATTTTATACGGTAGCATTTTGATTGCAATCTCCGTTTATACCACCATAGCTAAAGACAAAATGAATTGTATCTTTTGATCCTCATATTCACCATTGCAAATGTCTCTTATGAAGAGTAAATGAATAAGTCACACTTAGTCAAAAGCGTTTTGAATATTTTGTGACGCCTTCTTATAAACAATGGTACATCAAATTTTTGCTCCAAAGAAAATGTTTGTATTTTGGTATGTCGTCATAATGCTCCTTATCGAGGCTTACCTCAAAAGAGGCCAAAACAGTTGGGATGACTAGGTTACTCGATTTATTTGAAATCGTGAACAAACCAAATACCGTAATCACTTCATGAAAAGTTTATCCTTTTGAAGGTAAAACCATGAATGAAATGAAGAATAGTCTTTACAATAATTCCTATATACTTGTCTAAGTAGAGTTTCATGAAAGTGAGTGGGAGCACTAAGAATGATGTTTATATTCTTAATTGTTAAGACGAGGTTCAAGAGTAGGTTGGCTCGACTTTGACACAATGCAAGGGATAAAGGCAAGACTATTTTGAATAGTAAAGTCAAAACCCAAGCAAGGTGTCGAACCCAACTTTTGACGATTCTATTTTACAGTGTAGGACACAAGATAAGAATCTTCCCAAAGTTTTCTAAAGAGTTAGAAATAGGGTGTAATTTTTCCCCCATAATATCTATATGATCGACATTTATTTTGCTAAATGCAAATATTTTTGGGTATTAGATATCCATTATGGTTTTCATCAATGTATTCAATGCATATAATAATGATTCGTGTGACGACTAACCATAATTAAATGTCGACCTACAAGGGAAATATAACTATTGTAGTTTTATTTCTATAGAGACATATAAAAGTTATAATGTGATCAATCTAGTTTTGGATTTAGAGGTATACTTTAATAAACATTATTATGTACATAACCTCTAGATAAAGAATATAGTATCCACTTTTGTGTACGACACAAGTGTTTCACTTTGTGAATAGAACAAACGTTGTATCTTTTTATGCCTATACTTGGTCAATGGTTATCCCATACCAATCAAAGGTAATTATATTCTTGACCTAAACTAGTACTTACTTGTCATATAGATTGAAAAAGGCTCAAAATTGGTGACCTATGTCTAATCTTAATTCTGGATTGTGTAGCACATTAAGAGGCTAGTATTAAACAACTATCCCTAACCCATCTGATTTTGAATCTTATGGTGTGTACGAATCTTGTATTCAAGGCAAGATGATTTGTGCCCTTTTGTTGAAAAGGAAATCGAACTAGTAAATTATTGGCCCCATTACACAAGAATACGTGTGGTCCAATAACAAACACAACCAGAGATGGTAATGATTACTTCACTTGATTTACCGACGATTTAAGTAGATATTATGTTTGATTCTACTTAATGCGGTGCTAAGAGAAATCTTTGAAAAGTTCAAAGAGCTTCAATGAGAAGTAGTTAACCACTAGAACATTAGATCAAGGACTTACGACTATATCGTAACTATAAATATCTAAGTATTGACTTTGATTTTCACCAAAAGTATTGTGAAATGGTTTCACAAGTTAACTTCCCTAACACACATTATTAGATAAGGTGTTGTTGAATAGAGAAACAGAACCTTATACGATATGGTTTTGTCTTTATCAAGTCAAAATGAGCCATTTGACTAACCTTGGGATCTTAATATTTTTTTCTGCTATTTCTTTTCCCACCATATTAAAACACATTTAAAACAGTCTGATTTCATTCCATATACGATATGGGTAGGGAGCGTACCTAATTTATAAGTTATTTGAATGAAACAAGTGCTCAATAATCCCACATTGACCACGAGAACAAAGCGTTTGTGACTCGTGATGCTGTCTTTCAATAAAAATACTATTATTTCTTGGATAAGACAGAGTGGGAAGAAAATGTTTTCAAGATCCACACACTGACATATGGTCGCGGAAAAAGTTTTCCTCTTTGCTTTGTTCAGTAGTGTTTCTTCGACCCTAGGAGGCAGGTGGAATTTTATCGCTCCTTTATAGTGATGAATTCTAAAATGCGACTTATAAAAGATTGTTTTTAATCCCAACTTCTTGATATGGCTTAGAGTCATACGATTCGTAATGGACGCCATGCATGATGGTCAGGTATGTGACCTGGTAAATTTTACTTGAAGAAGTACGACCTCTTCAATGTAAATTTGCATGGATGAACATTAAAATGTTTTCAAAGATAACTTGGTAGGCAAAGAGTTTTGCACCAACCTTAATTCTTTGATCCATTCGAATATACTTAGCGATTACAGTATATCATAATAGTATGATGTCAATTGGACCTCAAGAACCACCTTCTCGAATACGATTCTAGAAGAGGTAGTATATTTTATATTCACCTGTGGGTTCGCAGATCCTAACTATCCTAAGTTAATTTGAAAGCTTAAGAGGAGTCTTAAGTAAGCCACTAAAGAGTTGGAAAGAGTGGTGTCAATCCTTTCATAAAATATTCCGATATCTCGAGAATTATTTTATACATGAAGTTTTTAAGTGGGGTAATATGGTTTTCCATCAGTCTTATAGTGTGGAGACATATTGATCATTTTAGTATGATGAAAGATTTGGAGAAGTAGAATACATATTTTAGATATCTGGATTTATGGAGATAAATCTAAAAAGATATTAGCATTGAGTCAAAATTCTTATATTGATAAGATCTTTGACTAGTTCAAGAAAGTTGAACACATAATAATTGATTCCTTTTGCTTCCGCTGCGGGATCAATTATATACGCTGTGATGTATACTCAATCCGAGATTTCGCATGCTTTGAGTATGACGAATCATTTGCAATCAAATCCAAGTGAGAGTCACTTGATAGCCATAAAGAACATCCTTAAGTACTTGCGAAGGACTAAAGATATGTTTCATATGTTTGGAGTTTAAAGTGAGTTGTGTGTAAGAGTTTACACAGACTTCATTTTCCAAACTAATCAAGGTGATTTGAAATCACGAACTGGCTGTGTTTCATAGAAGATTTATCTGTTGGAAGAGTTCCAAACAGAAAATACTATTGGAAAGGTTCCAAGTAGGAGTGACATTTTCAGATATAAATGTCATGTATCCGCTGGAAGTGTTCCAGGCAGTTTATCATTGCGGATTTCACAACGGAAATAGAGTACATTGCGTCATATGATGATGCATATGAAAGTAGTTTGGATTCGACAGTATTGGAGGGACTAGAAATAGTTCATATAGCTGTATATCCTATCCCATTATACTGGTAAAACAGTGGGAGCTACCTTTAGGCCAAGAGTCCTAAGTCTAGATTTAAACCTAGACACGTACTCAGAAAGTTTTATGTAATATGAGATTACGTAGACAAAGAGAAATAGCAATCAGAACGATGGGAAAGATGCAAGTATTGCTAATCCATTAGCCATGCTTTTTGCAGGCTGAACATGATATTCATGTCATTTCAATGGGGATTGAAATATGTACCTGAATTGCTAAAGATTATAAGATATGAAATTATTGATAGCGTATCAAGTTTTCCAAATATTTGATAATCGCATTCATTGTTAGAGTTTCATTAAAAACTCATTTATTTAGTTTGACTAAATTTTAATACTTTGTTTATCCGAATTGGTTGAAAGAAAGGTTGAACCCAATTCAAGTGAACAGGACGAACTTAGTATTTTGTCCCTAGTCACTCAATGAGGTGACGTCTCGAAATGACTAGATTGTAGGTCGATCGATGGTTGGTTCAGCACCATGGGGTCATGGAGATGACTGGTCGTTTACATAGACAGACTGTAAGACACTCTGTCGGACAGTGACATTGTAGAGACCCTTAAATCAATTATTTGATGCCTGGTCGTGGCAGGGTCTTCTATCTTATTCCTATAAGTCGATTCTTTTGACTGGCGACCGTCTATCTGAGTCTTTGCAGTTCCGATGGTTTTTGGTGATGGTTCTAGTCGTGGCCGTAAAAGGAGGCCAATGGACATCTTCTGGATCATATTGATCTGCATCATACAGAGTAGATGAATCAACAGGAATTGTCAACCCACGTTGGGTACAAACATCTTTAGGCCACTCGAGGAGAAGTTGCTGTAAATGCGTGGCCACGCTCGGAAAGAGATCTATGGTAGATTTTCCGGTCAAACAGTTACTCTCCCTATCGAGAAAACCACTCTAGATATTGTCAATTGCAAGTGCGACCTGAAAGACACCTTGCGTTGAGTGGGAGATGTGATAAAGAGACAAGAGAATCGGTGACGCACACTTGTGTCAGACAAGTGGGAGATTGTTGGAGTACGTGTCCTCCACAATAGTGCGCCACATAATAAATCTTATTAAGGAATATAATTGGGATATTTATTGACTATATATATGATTAGTCAATTGATTAACGTAAATCAATAACGGTTGGCTGACTAGAGTTTGACGTTATTGTCGTATGACGGCGGTGATCAACTGATCCCTTTCGGTCACACCTATAGGATGAAATCCAAATATTAACTAATTATTTGTATATGATACAGTTGATTAGTCCATTACATATATTTGATATGTACGAGAGTTAATTGTTAGAAATTGAGTTAAGAACTCAAATTCGATTAAACTTATTTTTCAATTATGCGATAATTGACTAATAAATTTATATCTTATTTTAATACGATTAAATAAGATTTAACTTAGTAATTAATCGTTTAATTACTAAATTAGTTGAGGTTTTGAGATAGAGGTAATTAGTTAATTATATTTACAAGGAGTTGTAAAATAAATTAACTAAGCATTGTGGGACCCATTATATATTGATATAATGATAAAATATTACTTAAAATGTTAAGTACATATTATTTATTTAATTGAGTCATATAATTGTTATATGATCAAATTAACACTTAATTATACAAGATAAGTAACCATATGATCAATAAGTATTTGTGAGACAAATATCAAAAATCAAAATGGACCAAACTAGGCCATAATGGCCGGTTATGGTAGTAGTTACATGGTGATGATTTAGTTCTTGTTTTTACTTTTTAGTTACTTAATGAAAGTGACATAACAAGTATGAAACAATCATCATATTTTCTACAACACTCCACTCTAATACATGTGATCAAATTGAACAAAATAATAG
>JAIUZE010003843.1:0-53180 GCA_022085475.1 Heliosperma pusillum
AGCGGTGGACTATGTGTCCAAGTGGATTGAAGCCGTCGCCACCCCAACAAATGATGCTAAGGTTGTTATCAAGCTCTTCAAGAACACTATATTTCCGAGATTTGGGACCCCAAGGGTGGTGATTAGCGACGGGGGTTCGCACTTTAGGAAAAGCACTTTCAAGTTCTTACTTTCTTCCCATGGTGTCACTCATAAGACCGCTCTTGCCTACCACCCTCAAACTAGTGGGCAAGTAGAGGTCTCAAACCGTCAAATAAAAGCTATCTTGGAGAAAACTACAAGCAAAGGTAGGAAGGATTGGTCTCAAAAGCTTCCGGATGTTCTATGGGCCCTTCGCACCGCTTTCAAAACTCCACTCGGCACAACTCCTTACAAGCTTGTTTATGGAAAAGCTTGTCACTTGCCAATCGAGTTGGAGCACAAGGCATGGTTGGCCTTAAAGGAGATGAACTTTGATATTGATATGGCCGGAGAGCTACGATTTCTCCAAATGAATGAACTTGAAGAGCTAAGACTTGATGCCTACGAGAGCTCAAAGATCTACAAAGAGCAAACAAAGAAATGGCATGATGCCAAATTGGTTGATAAAGATGTAAAAGTGGGTGACCAAGTCTTACTCTATAATTCTAGAGTCAAGTTGTTTCCGGGGAAGCTACGCTCTAGATGGTCGGGTCCTTTCAAAGTTATCGACATTTCACCACATGGAGCTTTTGAACTTTGGAGCGAAGAAGGTGGTAATTTCAAGGTCAACGGGCATCGAGTGAAAAGATATTTCGATGGAGATGAAAAGGGAACGGTGGAAGTACTCTTCCTTGGGGATCCACTTCCCGAGGAGGAGTCTTGTTTGTAAACTCTTGTGATTTGTTAGGTTTGGTGGAGTCCCTCAACAACCACCAATTTTTTGTATATAGCTTGCATATTAGGAATAGTTGTGAAGATTTGGATTTGTGCACTCGGGTTTTCCGTCTTTAGGAAGAAGTTTTAGGAAAGTTTGAAACATTTGTAGTCGGGTTTGAATCATAACCGTATCATTGGGAATATGTTGGTTGGTTCGAGCGTGTGGGTGACTTGGGTTTCCTTGGGGATTTGTTGTGAATTTGAAGACAAGGTGAAGAAGAGAAGATGTGCTCCAGGCCGGTCGACCGGCAGCCGGGGTGCCGACCGGCCCAGAGCACTCCAGAAGGTGATTTTTGAAGTTTGAAAATTGATGTGCAGGTGTTCCAGGCCGGTCGACCGGCAGCCGGGGTGCCAACCGGCCTGGAGCACATTATCATAGAGGCTGAATTTTTTGGAAATTTTTGAGCTGTGTTCTGTGCCGGTCGACCGGCGGCCGGTCTGACACCGGCCCAGAGCGCATTATAACTGAACTTTTGAAAGGTTGAAAATTTGAGCTGAAGTCCAGGCCGGAGGACCGGCAGCCGGGGTCCGACCGGCCTAGACTACCTGAACACGCCATAATCCAAAAATCAGAAAAAATCAAAAATTTGAACTGGGTTCCAGGCCGGTCGACCGGCGGCCGGTGCCTGGACCGGCCCAGAACTCACCCGAGAGCCATAAACTACTCGTGACCCTTATTCTTTCTTTCATTCTTCTTCATTCCACTTCCTTTCTTTCTCCCTCTTCCTTCAATTCTCCACAAAAACTCCACAAACAACCCACAAAAACTCACAACAACTCACACAAATCACCACTTAACTCACCAAATCCAACATCAAACCCACAAATTAACCCACTACATCAACTAAATTCATCCCAAAACCTCAAAAACCCAATTTTTCCCTCTTTCAATTGAATATTCCGAAAATCAACATGGCTCAACAACAACCAAGGAAAAGGACAAGGGCTCAACTTGAGGCCGAGTTGGAGGCTAGGCTTCAGCAGGTGACGGCGGGAATGGGTCCGGATAACGATTTTCCGGAGATCGTCTTCGTAAGCGAAATAGCAAGAGGTAAATTTCAATGTTTAAAGCGTAGACCTCTTCCCCACTCCCGTTTTATTTGCCGGAATACTATGCGGAACCTGGGCCTTGATACGGTCACTCTTGAACTTTTCAAGGGTTTGGGTATGGGGGAACTATACGGGCAGCACTTCCGTACTTACCCCCGTCTCACTTGGGAATTTTTGAGTTCGTTTAGTCATGAGAAGGATAGAAATACGGGTATGGTCAAAATTGTTTCCTTTCGCCTTCTTAATACTGCATTCAACCTTCCCCTTGAGAAATTTTGTAAAGTTTTAGGGGTCAAATATCATAAGTCGTACAAGGTCCCCGAAAGCTTTAATGTGAATGATGTGTGGACTGCAATATCGGGTTTTGAGTTTGAGAAGGGAACTAAGAGGCCGGCAAATGCTTGCCACAATGCCCCTATTAGGTTTTGGCATAGGTTTATGGGTTGGACGTTGTTTGGGAGAGAGGAGTGTCATAATTTTAGGGCCGATGAACTTTCGATTTTGGCGGCTTACTTGTTCCAACAGCCGCATAAATTTGGGATCAACATCGGTCATCATGTCGTTATCCACTTCCAAAAAATTGCCAATGACCCGTTTAGCCCTACCGGAATCCATTTAGGGGGGATTGTTACCAAGATTGCTCATGTACTTTGTAGAGATGCTCTGGATGAGCGTAATTTGAGGTGTTTAGGGGGTTACTCATTGTTGACGGAGGATTACGTTTTTAAGAAGCTTGAGTGGGTAATAAAGAGAGTTGAGGACGGGAAGACTTACTGGAGGATTCGAGGGGTAAATTCTATTCCCCTCCCTAATAGTGCGGCTATGAAAGTGGTTCCTGATAGCGCACATTATCTTCTCCCCTTAGAGGAGGAGAACCCTCCACCACCACCTAAAGAAACCCCGGAAGATCCTTTAGCTCCAGTTACCGCATTTAGGCGAGATCCTACTGCCCCCGTCACTACATATAGGAGAGAGGAGCGGGGCCCCACTTCCACCACATTGCCTTATATGAGCCCCTTCTATCATCAGCAGCAGTGGCGCCCTTGGCCCAATTCATCCCCACCCGACACATCCACTTCCACCACTACCAGTTACCCACCTTTGGATCCCTCCTTGATCCAGTTCATGGCCGACATGACTTTAGCCTCCGAGGCAGCAGCTACGGAGAGAGAGGCAGCGGCTAGAAAGAGAGAGGCGGCAGCTAAGTGGCGAGAGGAGGAAGCTCGGGATAGAGCTCTTTTGTCGCAGCGGATGGACCGGATGTATTATGACTTGGCTCTTGGCCAATACCCTTCTTACGATAATTGGTGTAGGGAGGGGTATAGGGAGCCAGTTAGCCCACATCCGTCCTATTTCATGTGGCCAGAGGGCGGGTATGATCAGGGTTCTAGGGTGTTTGGTGATTTCAATATTCAGCATGACTATTATTCTTCTGCGCCGGTTTTTACTCAGCCGGTAGTTGATGAGGAGGAGGTGGACCCAGAGATTGCGGCTCAGAACGCCGAGTGGTTTGACAGGATGGGTCCACGGTTCGAGATTGTGGAGGGTGGCGGCTCTGGTTCGGGAGCCCAGGATGTAGATGCGTCTTTTGCTGAGGCCAGTCATGGCCAATTTGCTACTACATCCTCTGATTTCACTGGATACTCTTGAGGCCGGAAACCCATGAGTATGATCCCTTTTAATCCAAATCTTCATCATATTTATATTTTCGCATGCATTTAGATAGTTGTATTATATCTTAGTTTAGTCATCCATTTAGTTGCATCCATTTAGGCTTGCATTAGAATTTAATTTTGTAACATATCGTCACATATTAGCCTTGCATCCATATAGTGTAGTTTGCATTTACTTAGATCATGACATTGTATTATATCATTTTGCATTTAGTTTTAGGACTTTTATTTAGTCCATGCATTTACTTAGAGCTAACCCTCTCGTATATATTGTTCATATAGTTTTTATTTTTTAAAATATTTAAAAACCCCAAAAAACATGTTTTTATTTTTCAAAATATTTAAAAACCCAAAAACATGTTATTTGTTTTGAATTCACCCCTCACACCATGTAAATACCAAGTGTGGGGAGGGAATTCCCATAAATTGACAAACCCAAAAAGATTGTTTTGTTTTTCCTTTTCTTTTTTCTCTCCTTCCATATTTGAGTCACTTACTCGGGGACGAGTAAGACTTAAGTGTGGGGAGGATTTTATTTCTTTTGTATATATCGTTGATTTTTGAAAAAAGTTGAAAAATGCCTAAAAATCGAAAAATTTGAAAATTTTCCAAACAATATATGTTTAGATTAGTTTGTATATAGTTTATTTTGTATATATTGCCGTGTGTTTCTTTTTATCTCCATCCATAGGTGCGCCCCACATCATAAGAGGCACGAAAAGGGAAAATGAAGACGCTTTGGTGAGATCTTTCCTATTTCTCTTCTCCCTTATCTCCTTTCCTTCTTACTTGAGGACGGGATGTGTTGATGACGATGGTGTGAATTTTGTTGATTGGCGTGTGTGCCACTTGTGTGCTGTTAGGAGATAGCGTTAGCTTATGTGTCACATAGTCGGTTAGAGCATGTGCATTTAAGTTGTATATATGCTAGATTGCATCATGGCATATCGTTGCATTTAGAAAAATGTTTTAATAATTGTCTTTTTGGAAAACTTGTTGAATGTGCATAGTCCCTTTTTGCTACTTTTTTTTTTTATTCATAAAGTGTTCATCTTAATCGTGGAATTTTAGACGCCCTGGGTTGTGCATTTTTAGTGAGTTTTAACCCGTCTACTAATGCCGAGTCACGAGTTTGCGCTTATTCCACCTCGACAACCTCGACTGATGTGAATATTCCGATAGTAGAAAGGATTCTTAGGTGACCGTTCTTGCTATGCAACCAACCATGATTCATTGTTCTTCCACTTTTGATCAAAAAAGGAAACAAATCAAACAAGCTGAAAATATTGAGTCAATTATCATCTTTTCTTGTTTTCGTCGAGGAAGTATAAAACGGAACTTCTAGGGATTCTAGTGGGCCCATATCTAGGCCCCCTTTCGATGCCACTACGGTGGGGATACCCCTATTGTTGGTTCCGACCGCATGTCCTTGACGGAAACCGTGTGCTTTCATGCCAAAAATTGCAAACCAAAATGCAAATCAAAAAGAAAGAAACAGAAAAAGAAAGCAAAGTGTGAAATGAAAAATTTTCCAAGCAATAAGACTCAAATCTCAATTTCCTTTTATCCTTCTTGAATCATTCACCTTTGAAGTTGCATAGTGAGACGGGAAGACCCTTGTGTCTCATTTATTTGAGAAACGTGAATTCCATATGCTATTGTGCTTAATAACGTCACGAGGATTTCATTTCCATCTTCCATTTTATCGCTTTTGGCCAAGCAAATAGTAGACGGGGTTCGAAATTTTCATTAGACTTGCACCGCTAGGAGGCGAATATTTTTCCATGCTTTATGATATTAGTGGCTTACCAGGATCATGCATTATTTAAACGGTTTTCCTTTTAGATATTTCCGTCACATGGATGAGGCATGTGATTTTTCTTTTGTTAGATGCATCTTTGTCGTGTTCTTACGTGTTTTTCATTTGGATGCGTCGAAATTTTGAGCAAGCCCCTACTTGCCTTGCAAGGAAGTACTCTACCTCATGAGTATCTCGTTGTGAGTTGAAGGGACGGAGGAGGCCCGTTAATTGCCTACCGTCGGATATTATTAATAGTTTAGGTTGTAGCCTTAATATTAGAGTAGTATTGAATCAGGGTACTTATGGGTCTCGAATTTTGTTTACTTACTCGGGGACGAGTAAGTCTTAAGTGTGGGGAATTTTGATAAGCATTCATTTAGTCACATTTTTACCTCATTTTCGTCCCCATTTTGGTCCGTTTACACGGATTTGCGTGTCTTTAATTGCATTTTATTTCCCGATTTCCCGCGCTATGAATATTGATCTCAATTTGCAGGAATTAAGGCGGAAATGAGGAAATCGGTGCATAAAGACATTGCATGAGTCGGGATTCGAAGATGAGACGAAAAATGAAGAAGTATGTCATCAGGTGGCCCAGGCCGGTCCCCAGACCGGCGGCCGGCCCACCGGCCCAGACCACCACACTGCAAATGAAAGAAATGAAAAAGTGAAGAAAAGGCCCAGGTAGCGCCGGCCGGTCGACCGGCGGCCGGTCAACTACCCGGCCTGCATCTACATCAGAAAGCCATAGAGAGTAGAATTGTGCTCCAGGCCGGTGGGGGACCGGCGGCCGGTAGACCGGCCCAGACCACTATTTCCCATACTTAGAAGATTTTTGAAGATTTTGAAGGCAAAGTTCCTGAAGTCACGCATGTGCTCCAGGCCGGTCAGAGGCCCGGCGGCCGGTCGACCGGCCGGGAACACAGCATCGCAAAAATCGCCCTCTTCTTCTAATTTCTTCCTTAATTTCGAGGGACCTATATATACCCCCCCTTATTATTTTGTAAGCAGTTTTTTTAGTCTTTTAACACTCCTTTTAGCACGAAACCCTAGAAATTTGTAACCCAAATTAATCATTAAATACTCTCCTAATATTTCCCTAATCTAGTTTAGTTTCTCATTTCAAGTTGTTGATTCTAGTATTTCATTTCATTTGTGGAGTTTGTATTGAAGACTTGGGTGAAGACATTCCCTCATACTCATCAATATAAGTTTGTTTGGTATAAAATCTCTCATCTTTTTTATTGTTTATGCAATTAATTTCCATCTATAGTTTATAGTTCATCTTTTGATTATTATCTTTATTCTTCTCATAGTATTATGGTGATTGAACTCCCCCTTCCCTTTAGTGCTTTGATTTCCTTTACCATGTGTGAGTAGATTATCCTCTAGGGTTTAGGGGAGCCTAAGGGTGGATCATGTGGGGTATTAGGTTGGTTAATTAGCAAGTTTGTGGTAAATGATTTGGGTATTGCCCATATGAACACCAAGTGTTTGATGAAATGTGTGAACGAAAGTTACCATTTTATCAAGCATGGTTTGATCTTCTCTTAAGCGACGGTGGTAGAGACGATTAGACTAAGTGTTTATATGGGTGATTTGAGACAAATGCGATAGCTTGTTGATGATTATCGATTGTTGAGACATTAGGAATCGATTTTACTCGAATTATTTACCCTTTCGCTAGTTACCCGACTAACCCATTAAATCCCCCTAAGGTGAACCCTTTACCCTAGTCTTTCCCTTAATTGTTTTCATCTTTATTACTTAGCGATTACTTGTTTTTCCTAGTTTTTAGTTAACTTTCCAATCCGTCATATTTTAGGCTAGAATAGGATTCAATCGAACTAGTAGTTGACCCCACCATCCTCGTGGATTTCGACCCCTTTATACTACTTTTATTGGGTTATTTTTGATGTTTGTTTGACGACAAAAACCGTTCATCAGTAACACATATCTCATGCCTAACCAACTGTATTGATCACAAAGTAAATAAATAAAGTTCATTTGCATACCAACTTCTTGAAACATAGCAGACCATGTGATGCGCGTAATAAGTTGTTTTAAGCATTTCTAATAGCACTTTCACACCACAATAAGATAGCATTGCAATGTTCATTTTAAAAATATAAATTACTCGGCAAATTCAATGAAAATTGATTGACAAGATACTTATTGCAATTCTTCGGCTCAAAACGTGCTCCTAATGTATCAAGATTAGTATATAATTACTTTTCAAACGAAAATACCTTTTTCTCTAAAATTTTTAACATAATAATATAAACGCAGTCAAACAAATAAAAGTTAAAGGAACTTTATTTCTTGATATTACACTATGTAGTCATATTATTGCAATTTTTCTAATGATCTCATATAATTTATAAAACGATGAATTATAAATTCTAATTACCAAAAAAACATATTATATTGGGAATTTCTATATGGTAAGCCCTAGTTTTTTCAGATCCCACATGGTAACCCTGCATTTTAGAAAATAAAAATGGTAACCCTGTGGTGCATAATTATGCATCACCGTAACCTTTAACTACAATTCCGTCAATTTGCACCGTTAAGTGTCTGTTGTGGCATGTGATTTGGTTAGTTTGCAAATGACATGGCTACATGTGTATGACACATGGAAAATCTCCACAAAAACACCCTTAACCCAACCAATCACCACCTCTCACCACCAACCCCTCCCCAAACTACCACCACCAACCTACCACCCATCCTCACCACCCGCCCTCACCGGCCCCAACTCATCCCACCACCACCCGCCCCCACCTTTGTCCCCCCCCACCCTAGCCTCCGTCTCCTTCACTAGCCACTACCTCCTTCACTAGCCACCACCACAACCCACCAACCCAACACCCCAAACGTGATCCACCATACCCATGACCCACATCAATGCCAAAATCCTCACCATCCCAACTGGCACCCGACCCAACCACCCTCGTCCGGCCACCTAACCCCACTATCCGACCTTAAAAAACCCCTTCCGCTCTTCATAAAACCGAGATCTAGTGTTTTTAAGGGAGTGTAACGAGATTCGAAGGGTGAAGGGCGGGTGTTTTGACGGGTGGCGGCGAACGATGATTGGCGGGAAGGCGTCGACGGTAGGTCGACGATGGTGGGTGAAGGGCGGGGATGCGTTGACGGTAGTGGTGGTGGTTGTAGCGTGCGGAGGTTGTCATTGTGGTGGGTAATGGGAGTAGGTGATAGTTGTGGTGTATAGGAGGGAGTCAGCGCTTAGTCATCACCTATTAATGTCATGTCATCGAAAACTCACTTACTTAACGGTGTAAATTGACCGAGTTATACTTAAAGTTTACGGTAATGCATAATAATGCACCATAGGGTTACCATTATTTTTTCTAAAATAGAGGGTTACCATATAGAATTTTTTTATTATATTTATCATGCACCTACAACATACTTATGAGGACACCATTCATCTTATTTATTTTTCCTTCTATAGTACACATATTTCTTTAGTGATTCATTTTAAATATTATATTGTCCGATAAGATACTTTACACACCTTGATCAAAATTAAACATATAATTGAGTGTTGTCTCCATATAACTTGAACTTACCAATAATCAAAAACTTAATATTATCATAAACCATGAACCTAATCAATTATCAACACTCAACTTTAAAAATACTAAAACCGTTATGAAAAACTAAAGAGATAGAGAGAGAGATAGTAGAGATGTATATCTTTCTTATTAGCACAAGAGGGATATATATATATATATATATATATATATATATATATATATATATATATATATATAGAGAGAAAGGTTCAAATGAGTCCTTCATATCTTTTGAGTCCCTAAGTCCTCTTATGAGCCCTTAGATCCTTCAAGGTGGATGGTTGAGATTAAAAGCAAAAAGTAATCAATACACTAATTGTTTACTTATACCCTAATTAATTATGTTTCTCTCTCTAGGTTAAAGTTGATGACATTTTAGCATTTTTAGGGTTTAACATTTTTTTTCAACGGTAACTTTTGTTTTTTTACAAGTGTGCAGTTTCACAAGTGTAACTTTGATCTTTTACGAGTGTAACTTTAATCCAAAAAAGTGTAACCTTATACTAAAAATTGATTTTACGACAAGATTTTGACATTTTACGTATTTTCAGAGTGTAACTTTAGCCTTTTATAAGTGTAACTTTAATCCAAAAAAGTGTGACCTTATACTAAAAATTGATTTTACGACAAAATTTGACTTTTTACGTATTTTCAGAGTGTAACTTTAGCCTTTTACAAGTGTAACTTTAATTCCAAAAGGTGTAACCTTATACTAAAAATTGATTTTACGACAAGATTTTGACATTTTACGTATTTTCAGAGAGTAACTTTAGCTTTTTACAAGTGTAACTTTAATTCAAAAAAGTGTAACCTTATACTAAAAATTGATTTTACGACAAGATTTTGACTTTTTACGTATTTTCAGAGTGTAACTTTAGCCTTTTACAAGTGTAACTTTAATTCAAAAAAGTGTAAACTTATACTAAAAATTGATTTTACGACAAGATTTTGACTTTTTACGTATTTTCAGAGTGTAACTTTAACCTTTTAAAAGTGTAACTTTAATTCAAAAAAGTGTAACCTTATACTAAAAAGTGATTTTGAGACGAGTTCTTGACATTTTACGTAATTTTATAGTGTAACTCTATTCTTTTACAAGTGTAACTTGCTTTACTCCAAAATAGTGTAATTTTATACTAAAAAATTATTTTAAGACAAGTTCTCGACATTTTACGTTTTTTTAGAATGTAACTTTGATCTTTTACGAGTGTAACTTTAATTCAAAATAGTGTAGTTTTATACTAAGAAATGCTTTTAAGACAAGTTTTTGATATTTTACGTATTTTTAGAGGGTAACTTTTACCTTTTTAGAGGGTAACTTTTACCTTTTTAGAAGTGTATCTTTTATTCAAAATAGTTTAATTTTATTTTTACAAAGAATTTTATGTCATTTTAAGATAAGTTCATGACATTTTCTACATTTTTGTAGTGTAACTTTAGTGTTTTATAAGTGTAAATTTAATGTAATTTTATTTTCCCAAGTAATTTTATGTCATCTTATTTTGAAATTTTGAAATTTTAACTATTTTATAGTGCAACTCTAATCTATTCAGAAAGTAACTTTAGTATATTGAGAGTGTAACTTTAGTCATATACAGTGTAACTTTTACCCATTGATAGTGTATATTTAGTCCACTTAAAGTATAACTTTAGTCCACTTTGAGTGTAATTTTAATTCATTAATAGTGTAACTTTAGTCACTAAAAGTGTAACTTTAGTCCATTGATAGTGTTACCTCAGTCCACCACCAACCTCTATGGCTGTCACCAACAACATCAAATAAACAACAAATAATAACCACCACAAATATTGGTTTTTCGAAAGTAAAAATAATTTTTACCAGATTCAAAAGTGGAGGAAAAAAAAAAAGAAACATTAAATTTGAAAAAAATAGTAGATCTGAAAAGACCACAAATATGAAGAACCCTAGATCTAAAAAAAAAAGAGGAATGAAGCCACACCACCACCACACACGGCCCCACCACCCCCTAACACATTACCGTCACACACGGCTCCCAACCCTACCACGACCAAACCACCGCCCTCCACAGCCCCCAAACCACCACCACCACCACACCACAAAGGACGAAACTACCAACACCACACCACCTCTACCCCGACAGAACCACCACCACGACCCCGCTCCTCACGACAACAACACCGTCAAGAACTATGCAGATCTGGGAATAAGGCCCAGATTTGAAAAAAAAAATGAGAAGAGGGAGGCGCCAGTGGTGGTCGAATAGAGGAGGCGGCATGTGGTGTTTATGGCGGCGAGGAGGAGGTGGTCGAATAGAGGAGGTGGCTTTTGTTTTATGTTAGATCTGAAAAAAAAAAGGGAAAAAAAATAGTGGTGGTCGGTGGCTGGCGGTGGTGGTGACGGCGTCGTGGCGTCAAGTGGCTGGTGGTGTTGGCGGCAAGGGGCTGGTGGTGGTGTTGGCGGCGATGAGGAGGCGGCAGAGGAGGGATCACTAATTTTTTGGTGGTTTTTTTTTTATTTTGTTGGTTTTGGTGGTGGTTGTTTTAGAGAGAAGGATGAGTGAGTTTAGAGAGAATGGAGAAGAGAGTTTTAGAGAGAAGGAGGAGTGATTTTAGAGAGAAGGATGAGTGGATGAAATGTGTGAGAAGTGAATTAGAGATAAGGAGATATTAGTGGTTTAATTAGTGGAGTAGTGAGAGAGTGGGGTTAAACACCTTCTTAATGACATTTTTTGTGTTTTAATCTCAGCCATCCATCTCCAAGATCCAAGGGCCTCTAAGAGGACTCATGGACTCAAGGTTTTGGGGTGGACTCATTTGATCTCATTCCTATATATATATATATATATATATATATATATATATATATATATATATATATATATATATATATATATATATATATTTATAGAGAGAGAGAGAGAGAGAGAAAGGATCAAGAGAGTCCATCCCAAAAGAGTGAGTCCATGAGTCCTCTTTGTGACCATTAGATGAGGAAGATGGATGGTTGAGATTGATACTCCTAAATGGTCATTAATACCTTTATCTCTCTACTTTTCACTAATTAATCACTAATCTACCCTAATTCAATATATAAGCTTTTCCTTCCAACTACTTCTCTCTCATCTCACACAATATCTATCATCTCATCTCTCACTAAAACCCTAATAAATTCAAAATCCCAAAATAATACTCATCCTACATTCAACCCAACCACCACCACAAAAACAAAACTAGATCTGAAAATAAAAAAGAAATCCCACCACCCACCACCTCCTCCCCTGCCGCCAGACCACCTGCCACGGCCACGACGGCCACGACCTCCTCTGTCCACCTCCTCTGACCACCTCCTCTGTCCACCACGGCCGCTGCCGTCCTCCGCTCTCCTCCTCTCCTACTCCGACCATACTCCCTACTCCATACTCTCCTCCTCTCCTCCACCAGTTTTCGCCCGTCCTCCGCCGTCTCGCCAGCCTCCCGCTGCCACTCCTCTTTCTACCGCCACTCTCCTTTCTTCTACTTTCTTTTCCTTTCTTTTCTTTTTTTCTTTCCCAGATCCGGTTTGTGGGGGGTTTTGGTGGGTAATTTGGGTAGTTTTTGGATCGTGGTGGGTCGACGTGGTGGCCGCAGGAGGAGGCAGCAGGTGAGGGGGTGGTGGCGTCGGGGTGAGGGTGGGGTTGTTGTTGTTGTTGTGTTGTGTTATGTTAGTTTAAATTTCTGGGTGTCTTTCTTCTTTTTGGGTGTCTTTCTCCTTTTTATGTTTTTTTTTTATTTTATTTTAAATTTTCAGATATTCTTTCTATATTTATTTTTTTGGTTGTTTTTTAATTTTGTTATTTCTTATAGTTTTTTATGTTTAGATCTGATTTTTTTGAGTTACACAATTAAAGACTGACGTTACACAATTAAAGACTGAAGTTACACAATTAAGGCTTGAAGTTACACTTTTAAGGCTTGAAGTTCCACTTTTAAGGCTTGAAGTTCCACTTTTAAGGCTTGAAATTACACTTTTAAGGCTTGAAGTTACACTTATAAGGCTTGAAGTTACACTATTAAGGCTTGAAGTGACACTATTAAGGCTTGAAGTGACACCATTAAGCCTTGAAGTGACACCATTAAGCCTTGAAGTGACACTATTAAGCCTTGAAGTGACACTATTAAGCCTTAAAGTTACACTTTTAAATAATAAAATTACATTATTAAAAACTGAAGTTTTTATGTTTTTATTTTTTAGATCTCATTATTATTTTTCAAGTTTTTTATGTTTATTACTTTTTCAGATCTAAAAAACCACCAGTTTTTTTTTGTGGTTAGCGGTGTTGTTTCACTGAAGTTTCACATATAATGACTGAAGTTACACTTTTAGTAACTGAAGTTACTCATATAATGATTAAAGTTACACAGTTTTTTTTTCTGAAGTTACACATTTTTTTATATGTTTTATGTTTTTTTTTTCAAATTTGTTATGTTTATATTTATTTATTTTAGATTTTGTATGATTTTAGTATGATAGATGGTATGATTTTAGTATGATTTGATTTCAAATTTATTTTTTATATGTTTTATGTTACACAGTATGATTTTGCTTAAGTTACACTATTATGTTTTGATTTTCGTATGATTGATGGTGTATTTGGACTGAAATTACACTATTTTGGACTGAAGTTACACTCTTAATGACTAAAGATAACATGTCTTAAAATTTCATTATTTAAAATTGAAGTTACACTTTTAAGGACTGAACTTACACTTTTAGGGACTGAAGTTACACTATTAAGATACTGAAGTTATACTATTAAGAGACTGAAGTTATGCTTGAAGTTGTACAATTAAGAACTGAAGTTATATTTGTAAGCACTAAAGTTACCAAAATATGCCTTAAAGTTAAATCAACTTAAATTAAAATTTTCAAATGACTAAAGTTACTTAAACATGTCTTAAAGTTACATACTTATGTCTTAAAGTTAAAGTTACATAAATACGGCTTGAAGTTAAACTTGTAAAGACTGGAGTTACACTCATAAAAAGGTTCAAATCATATAAATTGTCTTAAGTTACAAAAATTCCTATTTGTACCGTCGAAATCACATTTTAGCTTGAAGTTACACAAATAATGGTTGAAGTTACACTCGTAGTGACTGAAGTTACACTAATAAAAAGGCTAAAATCACATAAACTTGTCTTGAAGTTTCATAAATTCAAATTTATGTAGTCGAAATCACATTTTAGTTTGAAGTTACATAAATAATGGTTGAAGTGACACTCGTAATGACTGAAGTTACACTCATAAAACGTCTAAAATCACATAAACTTGTCTTGAAGTTTCATAAATTCAAATTTATGTAGTCGAAATCACATTTTAGTTTGAAGTTACATAAATAATGGTTGAAATGACACTCGTAATGACTGAAGTTACACTCATAAAAAGTCTAAAATCACATAAACATGTCTTGAAGTTTCATAAATTTAAATTTATATAGTCGAAATCACATTTTAGTTTGAAGTTACACAAATATGGGCTGAAGTGGCAATCACAAATCTCAGAAATTCAAAAGTGCTCAAAAGTGATTAACTAAAGCCTAGAGAGAGAAAGTTAATTAATTAGTGCATTGGTAAATGATTAGTGTTAAGTGTGTTTTTGTCTCTACAATCTCATCCATCCATCTCCTTCATCCAATGGCTAGGATGAGGACTCATGGACTCAAAAAAAAGGGTGGACTCACAAGAACCTATATATAAATATATATATATATATATATATATAGCTTAGTTCAATTGAGTCCACCATTTTCTTAGAGTCCTTGAGTCCTCATCCTAGCCATTGGATGAGGGAGATGAATGGCTGAGATTTGGGAGATTAAAAAATACACTTATTACTAATTAATTACCTATGCACTAATTAATTAACTTTTTCTCTCTAGCTTTTAATTAATCACTTTTTAAACACTTTTAAGCACTTTTGAGCACTTTTTAGCTGCTGAGATTTATGAGTGTAACTTTAATGCTTGCGAGTGTAACTCTAATGTTTTAGAGTGTAACTTTAAGTTTTTAAGGTGGATTGTATACAAAAATTTGAATTTAAACAATTTTAACACCTTACGAGTGTAACTTTAATACTTTTCGAGTGTAACTGTAATATTTTCGAGCGTAACTTTAAATTTTAAAGACGGTTTTGATATAATAATTTGAATATATATACTTTTAACATTCTACGAGTGTAACTTTGCTGATTTTCGAGTGTAACTTTAATATTTTTTAGACGGTTTTGTATAAAAATTTGAATTTATATAATTTTGACATTTTACGAGTGTAACTTGGATGATTTTCGAGTGTAACTTTAATATTTTTTTAAGACGGTTTATTACTTATAAATTTAAATTTATATAATTTTTTACATTTTACGAGTATAATTCTAACATTTTAGGAGTGTAACTTTAATTTTTTTTAAGACGGTTTTGTACATAAAAATTTGAATTTATATAATTTTAACATTTTACCAGTGTAACTTTGATGATTTACGAGTGTAACTCTAATATTTTACGAGTGTAACTTTAGTAATTTTAGGTCATTTTGAGTGTAATTTTTTGAATTTTATTACATGTTGAATCTACGTAATTTACTACAAATTTATGAGTGTTACTTTAGTCCTCTATCAGTGTAACTGTAGTCCTCTATGAGTGTAACCGTAGTCCTCTATGAGTGTAACTGTAATCCTCTATGAGTGTAACTGTAGTAAAAACTATGTAAAAAGCAAGGTAGATCTAGAAAAAAATATTGAAAACAAGAGTAAAAACTAAAAAAAGAAACAGATCTGACATCAACAAGTGTAACTTTTAAGGTCATTTTGTGTTACTTTAATACATAATGTGTGTTACTTTAATATAAGATATATGTGACTTTAATAAATAAAATGTGTAACTTTAATAGACGGTATATGTGACTTTAATAAATAAGATAGATAACTTTAATAGATAATGTGTAACCTTTTCAAATCTAGGAAAAAAAATGTTACTTTAATAAATAAAATGTGTAACTTTAATAGACGATATATGTGACTTTAATAAATAAAATATGTAACTTTAATAAATAAAATGTGTAACTTTAATAGACAATATATGTGACTTTAATAAATAAAATGTGTAACTTTAATAGACGATATATGTGACTTTAATAAATAAAATGTGTAACTTTAATAGAGAATTTGTGTTACTTTCATAGAAGTCATTGTTACTTGACACCCTTTTTCAGATCTAGAATTAATAACTAGTGTTACTTTAATAAAGGATATATGTGACTTTAATAGATAGTTTGTGTTACTTTAATAAAAGTCATTGACATTTGACAAAAAAATTCAGATCTAACAAAAAATGAAAAACCAAGACAGAAACTGCAAACAATAAAAGATTTGAAAGAGAGAAAGGAAAAGAAAAATAAAAAAATAAACACCACCACAAAGGCCTCTGCCCCGACAGAAACCACCACACCACAAAGGACGAAACCACCACCACCACACCACCTCTACCCCGACAGAACCACCACCACGACCCCAGCAACAACAACAACAACAACAACAACAACAACAACAACAACAACAACAACACCGACAAAACACCACTACAGATCTGGAATAACCCAGATCTGAAAAAAAAAACAAAAAAAGAAGAAGAAGAAGGAGGCAGCGGCGGGCCAGGCGGCAGTGTGGGAGGGGCGTGAGGAGGGCCGCAGGAGAATAAAGGAGGAAGAAGTGGCGGCTCACGGTGGTGGCAGGGCACATGGTGCGTCGGAGGTGGGAGGAAAAGAAAGAAGAAAAGAGAATGACGGGTGGTGGCCGTGGTGATGGCGGCAGTTCAGGGAGAGTGGCGGCACCATGAACGGTGGTGGTGTCGAAGGTGGCAGTGAGCCGCCGGGTACGGTGGTGGTTGTGGGGTAGGTGGCGGTAGTGAAGAGGAGGGGAGATGAGTGATTTATTTGGATTTTGAATTTATTAGGGTTTTAGAGAGATGAGGTAATGAATATTATGTGAGATGAGAGAGAAGTAATTGTGAGAAAAAGTATATATATTGAATTAGGGTGGATTAGTGATTAATTAGTGAATGGTAGAGAGAGAGTGATATTAATCACATTTTTGGAGTATTAATCTTAGCCATCCATCTCTCCATATCCAATGGCCCTAAAGAGGACTCAAGGACTCTAAGGAATGGGGTGGACTCAATTGATCTTTTCTCTCTCTCTCTCTCTCTCTATATATATATATAGATGAGATCAAATGAGTCCACCCCAAAACCTTGAGTCCATAAGTCCTCTTAGAGGCCCTTGGATCTTGGAGATGAATGGTTGGGATGAAAGCACAAAAATGGTCATTAATAATGGTTTTAACTCACTTTCTCTCACATACACACTAATTAAACCACTAATATTTACTTACCTCTAACTCAATTCTCACAATTCATTCACTCACAAACACTACTCCTTCTCTCTAAAATTCACTCCTCCTTCTCTCTTAAATTCACTCCCACAACTTCCCTCATCTTCTTCACCTCCGGGCACCACCGGCCACCACCACCGACCCCGCCGGCCATCGCCACCGCCGGCGAGATTTCAAAAAAAAAAAATTAAAAAAGCCACTGACGAAGCCTTCTCCTTGCCGCCACCACCTCCATCCCCCACCTAACCCACTGCCGCCCCCACCTTGTTTTTAAACCGAAAAAAAAAATAACAAAAAACTAGATCTAACCCCATTACCCACTACACACCACCCCACCACCCACAACACCACACCGCAACACACAGCCACACCTCTACCCCACTCAACCACGCACCACCTGCCGACCACCTCCCGCGCGCCACCAGCACAGCAGCCATGACGCCGCCACCTCTCCAGCAGCCTCCCTTTCCTCTTTCCGGCCACCTTTCTTTTAAATCTGAAAAAAAAAAGAAATACAAACGGTTGCTCCCTCCTCCACGCCGATCTGTCCTCCTTCCCAACTGGTGGTTGGTGCGTGGTGGTGGTATTCTGGAGGCCGTGGAGGGCAATGGTTTGGTGGTGGTGAGGTTTGGCGCCGTGTGTTATGGTGATGGTAGGTGGTAGTGAGGTCGTGTTAAGTGGTGGTGTGGCCTAATTTTTTTTTTATATATATATATATAGATCTAGGGTTTTTAGTATTTTTTGTAGATCTACTTATTTTTTCAGATTTAGTATTTCTTTATTTTTTTCCTCCACTTTTCGATCTATTAAAAAGTATTATTACTATCAAAAAACCATTTGTGGTTGTTATTATTGTTGTTTAGTTGGTGTTATTGTTGACGGGACTGAAGTTACACCCTTAAGGATTAAGGTTACACTTTTAATGGATTAAAGTAACACTCTCAATGATTAAAGTTACACTATTAATAACTAAATTTAAAATCGTAAAAAAGTTAATTTACCCTATAAATGACTAAAGTTACATTCTCAATATATTAAAGTTACACTCGGAAAAAACTAGAGTTACACTTTAAATTAATTAAAATTTGATAATGTCAAAATAAGATGCCATAAAATTACTTGGTAAAAAGAAATTATATTATTAAGGATTAAAGTTACACTTTTAAAATGCTAAAGTTACACTCCAAAAATATGTAAAATGTCAAAATTTTGTCTTAAAATAACTTCTTAATATAAAGTTACACTATTTTGAATTAAAGTTACACTTTTAAAATTTTAAAGTTACACTCCAAAAATTCGTAAAATGTCAAAAACTTTGTCATAAAATCACTTTTTAGTATAAAGTTGTACTATTTTAGATTAAAGTTACACTTGTAAAAGCCTAAAGTTACACTCTAAAATACGTAAAATGTCAAAACTTGGTCATAAAAATACTTTTTAGTATAAAGTTGTACTATTTTAGATTAAAGTTACACTTGTAAAAGGTTAAAGTTACACTCTAAAAACACGTACAATGTCAAAACTTTGTCATAAAATCACTTTTTAGTATAAGTTGTACTATTTTAGACTAAAGTTACACTCGTAAAAGCCTAAAGTTACACTCTAAAAATACGTAAAATGTCAAAAACTTGGCGTAAAATCACTTTTTAGTATAACGTTACACTTTTTTTTAATTAAAGTTACACTCGTAAAATATAAAAGTTACACTTGTGAAACTGCACACTAGTAAAAAAACAAAAGTTACCCTTGAAAAAAAAGTTATACCCTAAAAATGCTAAAATGTCATCAACTTTAAGCTAGAGAGAGAAAGAAGATTAATTAGTGTATAAGTAATGGATTAGTTTAATGGTTACTTTTTGCTTCTAATCTCAACCATCCATATTGAAAGATCTAAAGGCTCATAGGAGGACTTATGGACTCAAAAGATATAAGGGACTCATTTGAACCTTTCTATATATATATATATATATATATATATATATATATATAGAGGTAGGATCCGGTGACTTCACCTAAATATTTGAGTCTGTGAGTCCAGGAAACAATATCACAGAATGTATGAAACAATATCACTGATTATACTTAACAGTATCACGAAAAAACACAATACAAATGGGTTAAAAAAATTTAATGTCATATTACTCACCGTCGACGACCACCACCCACCCACCATTACCGGCGACATATCCAAGTACCTAGATGACACAAGTAAAGAATTATCCACCATCGTCGTCAACCATTTATCCCATGTTTTTTTTTCCAGTCTCCATATTCCTCCACTTATACACATTACTTCTCGGAGCTCACACTATCACGCACCACCACCAATCACAATAACATTTGTCATTGTCACCATCAAATTAAAGGTCTCGTTGTCGGTTATGAAGAAGAATGACCTAGGCTAAGATGCTAAGTAGAGAGGAAATAAAATAAAAGAAGCTATAGTCAATAAACTTCGGACTCGATAGGTGTGAAAAAAATTGTGTAAGAAAAAAAACTTCATAATCGTGAGCGAAATTAGTTCAGTGGTGTGATATTGTACAGTATACCCCGTGATATTGTTTAGTTTAACTTGTGATATTGTATCATGGACTCACGGACTCAAAAAGATAGGGTGGACTCATGTGATCCTAATTCTATATATATATATATATATATATATATATAGGAATTGAATCATGTGAGGCACCCTTCTTAGGGTAAGGCGGCTGTACCCATCCCCACCATCCAAAATAATTAGAATTGACGCACAAGATTTTGCCTCATCAATTACCAAATTCTCCACCACAAAAAATTAGAAAAGGGACGTTCATTTCACTGCAAGTTTCTTTCATTTCAATGCTTTTTTTTTTTTTTTTTTGACAGAAGTAAAGGATATCGTTTTACAGTTTCATGGCTCTAGACGCAAGCGCAAGAGCCATATAGCCATAAATACATCGAAGTTTAATCAACATAAACACAAATCTTATAACTAGAGAAACTAGAACTACATGACTAAAGAAGCGTCTGATAACAAAAGCATGCTGGACACGCAAGGTAGAATGTAGATGCTCAAAATCATCCATGTCATCAGCAGAATTAACAACTCCAATAGGCCAACGAGACGAACCAGGTGCACTTACGCCACTAGAGCGTAGAAATAAATGGTGGAATGCGAGCCGAATAAGCTTGCTTCCGGCGGAGAAGGTTCTCCTACACCTAATAGATCGATCTTCATAGTCCAAAGACCAGCAACCCAAGAAGTCAAATAAACTGAAAACAAGGGATAAAGAGCTCCTCCACTTAGCCAAACTCCCAACCAAGAAACGCAAAGAAGAATCCAGGGAATATCCAGCGTAAACCAGACACATAGTCAATTTTATTGACGAATACCAACGAAGAACATTAAACTTGACATTAGATAACCTAAAGGAGACAGACTCGAAAGAGTCGATTATTTGGAAAAGCATTAAATAAAAGACAGTAAGGCTAAATAACATTAATCTTTGATTGAGAACCACCACAACCAGACCACCTACACAAGAAAACCAACCCAAATCAACTCGACCCAATCAACACACAACCATACAAATTAACCCAATGTGACAAAGCCCAAATCAATCGTCATCCTTCACTACACCTCTAAACCAGCAACTCAAAGACCCCTGGCTACACCGGAAACAACATCCGACCCTAGACGAACCAAGAACTCAGCAGAAAAGCCAACACCGAATCCCAAAAAAAACCGATACGAACCTAAAACTGGCTGACACAAGACATTCAAATGAAGACCGACACAAGGAGACATGCATGACCAAACTGGCGGGGAAGGGGGCTAGGGGATGGGGAAAGCCAGTCATGAACACGCAAACCACCCAAGAAGGACCACACCTAGAAAACCGACAACACCAACCAACGGACTCGAGGAACGACGACGGGAGACGACAAGGAAAGCTTACCGAGACAGGTGGGGGAAGGGGCGAGGGAGAGGGGTACACCTTCTCGGCAAGGCTCCAAACCGGCTGAAGAACAAGGACAACCAAGGGAACGGAAGAATGGATAAAACCAGTTTGATCCTTGAACCCGAAGAGAAAAGGCGTAGAAAACGAAACGAGAAGATCGGACTGGGAATCAACAAAGTGTCAATCGAGGATGAGGTGTTGGTTCGCCGGAGATGGGCCTAGATACAGCCACATCTCCGGCGAAGGTCGACTGATATTGGGATGGAGATGGGTAAGAGGCGGCGGCGGCGGCGCACACCTAGGGTTTTAAGATTTGGGGTTTTTTTTTTGGAAGCTTTTAATGCTTCTTTCTCTCTCCACTGCAAGTTTGCATTTTTTTCCCTTATTATTTACAACTTTCTTTCAATCAATGTTATTTCATTTGTTCATCAGTATTTTCGCACAAGATTATCGCGCATCTTCTATTTCTTAATTCTAGACTGTTATCATTGTGATTTCCGATCAATTTTGAAGGTATTTTCTCAGCTAATCGCATTAATTTGTGGTTTTTGATGTGCGATTATTATTTTTCTCGATTTATTTGTCCTATGGTTTTCAATTTTTGAATATCAGTGTTCTTGTCTATCGTTTGTTCCTTTGATCTCGTCTTATTCGTGAGAATGAACTTACGATTTCTTCAATCTACTCGCGGTTTGTGCATTTTCAGATATTATAATGTGCACTTGCATATTATCGAAAGTCTTGTTTTTTTTTTTTCGAAATTAATTTTTTTATTTTCATAAGTAATTGTGCATATTACACTTGAAATTAGAATTTTATGTGGTTTTTGCTTATTATATCATGATCTATTTTTGTTAATGATATTAGTTTATGTATTTTAAGGGTAATCTACTTATTTTTGGAGTTAATATATTTCTCTCCATAAATTCTCACTGACAATTGAATTTGCACTAAAATTTTACTTGATTATCGATGTTTTACTATTTTTGAAGCTATAATTTGTATATTTTCTATTTGATTGATTTTATAGTGATTGATTTTGTATCATTCAAACTTCTAGTACGTATTTTGATTGATTTTATATTTTCCGATCATTTTCCCGCTTATCCGTTTGATTCGTTCCGCTAGTTCAACTATGTATATCTCTTATACTTGATTTTTTCACACTCGTCACATTGTCTCAGTCGTGATGTAATTTCTGCCTTTATTTTGCGAATCCTACGCCTAAGGTTTGTGAATCTTGGACTTTGTGGTGTGGGTCTAAGACCTTAGTTTGTGAAACTGCTGTGAGCATAGGAATTGACTGTGAAAGTAGGCCTTTATTTTGTGAATCTTACGCCTAAGGTTTGTGAATCTTGGACTTTGTGGTGTGAGTCGAGCACCTTACTTTGTGAAACTGCTGTGAATTTTGGTATTGACTTTGTGAAAGTAGGCCTTTATTTTGTGAATCTTGAGCCTAAGGTTTGTGAATCTTGGACTTTGTGGTGTGAGTCGAGCATCTTACTTTGTGAAACTGCTGTGAATATAGGCATTGTCTTTATGAAAGTAAGGATGTATTTTGTGAATCTTACCCATATTGTTTGTGAATCTTAGACTTTATTTTGTGAAACTACATAAGATAAGGTCCTATGTTCACAACACAAAGTCTAAGATTCACACATTACCTCTTTATTGATACTTTAATGTATGTGTTTGTTATTTGTTAAATGCATAAATCAATTTGCATTATATTATCTATAAGCTCAAAAGGTAGAGCATTGTACTATTGTGCAAGGTGTGGGTTCGAATCCCACATAGATAAAAAAATATAAATCTACTATTATTATAGAAGTTTGTAAATGCTAGTGTATGTTCAATAAAGTTAACAATTCCATTTTTAGTTTCACAAAATCAAGTGAAAGTTTCACAAAATCAAGTGCAAGCTTCACAAAATCAAGTGCAAGCTCAATTAATTTAAGTCGTGTAAAACAGAGAGACAAAGTAAAGTGTTTGACGTTTTGTCTATTTTATTTTAGAGAGAGTATTTGGGCCATATTAAAAGATAAGGAATTACCTCAAATTTTCAATCCAAAGAACAAATGAAAATCAGCCCAATGATGTTTGGTGAGGCAGGCCGCCTCGCCAAAATTAACGGCCTCACCTGATTCAGCCTATATATATATATATATATATATATATATATATATATATATATATATATATATATATATATATATATAAGTACAAAAGGGTGTTATGCCATAAGAATGTAGAGGGACAAGTCTAGAATCATCTACATTATGGTCATCCATAATAAGTGTGACTTATGGACATCCATAAGATATTATGCAATAATAATTCATAACACTCCCCCTTGGATGTCCATTACTGGAAAAGATGTCTCGTTAAGAAAAAACCTTGTGAGAAAAACTCTGGTGAAGAAAAGAGCACTGATCTTCAAACACGCATAACAAGCTGCCTCGTTAAAACCTTTCCATAAAAAACCCAGTGGGACAAAACTATGGATAAGGAAAAAGAGTACAGCGTGTGTCACTCCCCCTGAAGATTACATAACTTGATATATCTTGAAATAAATCAGGCTTTGACGTAACTTCTCGATCGTTGAATAAAATCCGTCGTAGTTAATTAACTTGATATCTTTATATCCTTGATAATTTCAATCTTCACATTGCTTTAGAACTCGTAATCTGAATGTGGTTATTTATGATGACTCTTGAATCTTCATTTCAAATAATACTCCATAAAAATGATAGAAATAGTTTTCAATTCTTTTCATAAGATGACATAATAGTATGTCCCAAACAATTGTCAGCCCAACAATCATGACTATAGCGTATCACTAACGCGCTTATAGTACTACCTCGTTAAAAACCTTGCTAGGAAAAACCCGATGGGACAAAAAACCTAGTCGAAGGGAAAAAGAGTGTAGCAATCATCCATATATTTGATATCTATGGGAGAAGCAACCAAATTGTTGGATAATAATAATCCACTTTATACATTCAGTGATTTTCTCTGCTTAATTATCTTATTGTATGGATTGACATTCTCCTTGTATATTTTGACTACATTATTTTCCAATCATTATGGTACGTCTGGACCATAAACTGATTTCTCATATGTTTAACAAGAACTTCATTCAAATCTTAATTCTCATATGCTCAAACTTCAGGTTGAGACAATAATAAATACATCAAGTAAACTCTAAAGGAGTTTTGATGTTTCGTGTTGGACTAATCACAATATCTTTTAATCGTCATGTAGAGGTTTATATATTTAATCATGAGTTCTCAAAACTCAATTGATCAGCCATTAACGATTGATGATCATTCATAAGAGGCTCCTTCAGGGAGTTATCCTCGTAGGAGTAAAATTTATTTCTCCTTTTTAATAATTTATCAATTTAAAACAAAATCATTAAATATGTGCATGCATATGATATGAAACAAATTTCTAAATAACATATTCTAAAACAATGCAATAATAATAATGTAAATAATAAAGCTGAGATATAATGATGAAATTGATATCTATATACACATGCCAATGACTCGCAATACAAACTGTACAGTTTCTTTTCCAATATTCATAATTTTAATTGACTTTAAGTCAATAGATGGACTTCAGGTCCATGAGCTCATTTATAATCAAAGATTATATGTCGACAATCAAAACTGGACTTATACATATAAGATCCCCATTTTCTAGTCCATTAAAACTTCACGCGCAAATGTATATCGGTTCCTTAAACATATCGATATAATTTCATCATCTCTTGATGATATCAGTACTGTTCAATGATATCTGAATCTATCTGAATATGTATGTGGTACCATTATATTCATTTAGGCCATCTATTATAATTTTGATATCTAAGTCACTTCAGAGACACTTCAAATATAACAAATTCATACCAACTGCTTCACCTTGCTATTTTATTTTCTTTGTGGAACCGTCAATTGTTCTTGACTTTTCTTATAATACACTTCAAATGTATATACTTGTATTAATCTGGTAGAACATATTATTATATCAAATTCAAAAACCTCTACGCAATGAATTTATTTAATGTATAACGTTCTCAGAACATCTAGTTCAGCATGAGATCATATTTGTTTTTACCAGCTTTTAACTCACTTTTATCCCCCTAAGGTGGTAAAAACTATAACTGAATGTATAGTCTAAATATTTATCATAACAACCTTAGAACTCAATTTCTCACATTATCGATGAGAATTTATATGGGCATTTTTGTACAATAACAAATATTTCGGGGAGTAACGTATAATGCAGTTGGATTTTAATGTGCTGAATCATTCATAATGCCCAATTTAGGAGATCAATGTTTTCATATATTAAAATATGATTTTTCATCACGAGAGCTACTCACAAAAATAATTATGCGGTTACAACCACTCAATAAAGTGTCAATCCATATATTTAATTTCTTCATTTAACTTTGAGTAGTCGTTAGATCTCTAATATCACATATACTTAATCTCAGTGTAGTGTCTTGCCTTTTATAAAACTTCTACATGAGATAGTTTCATCACTTATCTTTTCTTTAGGATAATCTTCATGTTTATCATAACGGGTATAATAAGAACCCGGATGGCCTCAACCGTCACATCTTTACAATTTAATGTCAACTTTCTTAATTTAGTTATTATCCATGACAATCTTTAACAAGAAATAGATCGTATCTCAATAATTTCACTTTATCATATGGCACGGTTTAATTAACTATAATCATCATGCTAAACTTCTGGTTAGCAATACCATATCACATGCCAAATTGGTAGTGTTTCAACATATGAATTAAAATTAATTCCCGTGTATCTGGCCAGATAAACAATAGATGTGACATATGACACTAATTGGTGTCTTATTCATATTGGCAAGACTAACATATATCGCAATATTCCTTCAGGGAATATAATACACTGATATTTATTCTAGTATAGACATAATTCATACATAAAAGTAATTTCTTCTAGGAATACAAATCATAATTGATTCTTTGAATAATCTTAGTTAAACTCAATTAATACTTCATCCGTCCCTTGAAGGGAGGTGGTGAATCCAACGAATTATAGTGATCATTCTTTTCATAATATTAAATATCTTGATCACATGTTACTAGTATACGAGATACCACACATAGTGTTTTAAGCCACTTACACGATAATGTCTCTACCTGACTACATTATTTTTATGAATTATAAATATATTTTATATTCAAAACACGATATCTCACTCGCTTCAGGGAATGGTTTTGAATTGATTTGATATGATTCTCAAATTTTAAGAGTATCTCAAGTTTTTCAAATATTAATGTATAAACACCGGAATTATTCTTAATTATGATACTCAAATAATACTCACTATATGAAATGTGAGAATTTATACACTGTGAACTTCAAGTCACAAATCCAATATATGTAAACATTATGAACTTCGTCATAGTTTTAGTATTTTTAAACAGTATGAACTTCATGCCATAAAATTAGTATCAATCAACTCGTATATCAACATTTTATTTTTCTTTATATGAGTATATGAACATGACTTTTCATGAAATATATTCCTTCATTGATCGAATTCTGCTCAACTAATGCCTCGTCACTTGGCACATCAAAGACCACATTATTAAGCTCAACTAAGGCACATTCACTAGAGGGAATGTCATATTCACTTCAAAGAATGAACCCAATTTCAAATATCATTATACTGTATTACTTCAGGTACACAAGATCTATTAAATAATATTCCCTTTTAAAAAGACCGGTTTATCCATCTGAAACTAAATGCGGTTTATAAAATCGCAGCTGTGAACTTCTGGCCACTAGCATTTGCAAGTGGACTTCTAGCCACTTACATTTAAACAATATGAATATATTGTAATAATGAGATGGTGTTAAACTATTACACATCTTTAAAATTTTGAACTTCAGGCCAAAGTTATAATGTGGACATACATTTTCATAAAATAGATATTTTGGAACTTCGGATCCAAAATTATATAATTTGTCAGTTGTTTTTAAAACTTGTTAATCTGAAACTTTGGTCCAAAATATGATATGAAATTACCAATTCACAATGAATCATTACAATATTATAGACAAAACAATAAAATTCACATTAAATCATTCTCAGTACAAAATGAAGATATGTAAGACAATAAATATTATTGATGTGAAATACTTGTTAATGACACTTATTAAGCTTTATCCCCATTAAGACCCATTGAATGGACAATCGATGACCATTCAGGCAAATAAAAGGTTTGCTTTCATTTTCGGCTCTACATTTTATGATCTTATATATACCAATTGGACCATTAGTATAACTATGCCTGGCGTATTCATGCATAAAAATCTGAGTTACATATCTAGAGTACGTTAATAAAATGCCATACAAAAGTACCTTACCATATACTCAGATGGGATTTATGTGAATTAAAGTACTTGAATGCAGGTAATGGAATAAGCAAAATATGTAAGACATACCATTTATTAAAGTAATACTTTAAGGTTATAAGATTATAGATGTGCTTATAATCATTAACTCAATAATAATATGAGTAGTAATCAACATCGGCAAAGACTACAAAATCCATCACAACTCTATAATAATATGACCAATTATGAATGTTAGGAAATAAAAAAACTTTAATACCCAATACTTTATTGATAATCAACAAACATAACACCCACTTTTTTCACACTATGAAATGTACCTTGATTGCTAATGATGAACATATATGTATGATTATGTGTGTATAATATCTCCATTAATTCATTTATCCTTATAGGAAAAATAACATCAACCATGTCAATTTTTTGTGACTATAGTTTTATAGCATGTAACTCAACGATGTTCTAATTTCGTGTAAAATTTAAAACATTTCATATAGTATATACGGAGCTATTACCGTATTCGAAATTCAAACGTTTCAAATAAATCTATGAGGAGAATTATATGTGAATTATTGTAAATACAAACTCGAATAGTTTTTATATCACTATTATAATAATGTGTATACAAATGACCCTAGTTTCTTATAATCATAAACATTGCAGTTTAAGAGTAGTAACAATATTTAATTTAATTTAGGAATAACATGTCATAGATATATGTTGCATAATACAAACAATTATCAAAGAGCATTATTTTAATTACTATCGACAACTAAATATAATGTGTGCACAATATGATAAATAATATTTCATGACAACTAAATAATCTCATGAAAAAAAAAATGGTTACCAAATTTGTCAAAATAACAAGTGAATCCATGAATCTTATAAACAAAACGTGCCAATATTTACCAATATTTATTCATTAAAATGTTAAATATAATTGTCAGATGAATATGATAAAATAATGCACAAAATTAAATGAGATTTTTCAACAATAAAACTCTTAAAATTAATAACCATGAAACATGTGATAAGGAATTAAGTATCATGTTTTAAACAAATAATAACTTAAATGAAAATATTGTGTTAAAGTTAAGTGCAAACACCATCCCAACATTCTATAAAATTACTTTGTAAAATAACTGAAAAGGGGAAAACAATACGTAATAAGAAAAGGAACGCTACGTATAACCATAAGCCTCGGTATTAAAAAAAATAATTAGAATGACTTACGAATAAATATGGTAGAATTTCCAAGATTAAGAATCATAAATTATAAGAACCATTTTCCCAATCCTTAACATAATATCAACTCAAACTTTGGTGCATCAATTAGCCCGTGACATTGGTTAGAAACTCGTGCTGATAACGTGTTATGAAAAACTAAAGAGATAGAGAGAGATAGCAGAGATGTATATCTTTCTTATTAGCACAAGAGGGATATATATATATATATATATATATATATAGGAATGAGATCAAATGAGTCCACCCCAAAACCTTGAGTCCATGAGTCCTCTTTTGAACCATTGGATGAGGGAGATGGATGGCTGAGATTTGAGCTCCCAAAAGATGATTAATGAGCTAATTTTCCACTCTCTCTCTTCTTTACTTAATTAACCCCTAATCCAACCCTAATACACTATATAACTTTTTCCACTCAACAACTTCTCTCTCATCCCACACAATATCATTTTTATCACACAATTAAACTTCTCTCTAAAAAAAGCTCCATTTTCTCTCATTTTTCCACCACCCAACACCACCAACAAAAACCTACACCAAATAAAACCTACCCCAAATAAAACCTACACCAAATAAAAACCCACAACCATGCACCCGCCGCCCCTGCAACCACCCTCCCCTCCGACGCCCCTGCCACCACCTTCCGACGCCCATGTCACTATCCTCCGACCCCCCTGCCACCATCCTCCGACGCCCCTGCCACCATCTTCCTCCGCCACCACCCTCCTCCACTGCCCACAACCCACCACCACCCTCCACTACACGCCTGCCGCCACCCTCCTCTGCCTTCCCCCTCTTCCTTCTCGAAGCCCCGGCCACCGAGCAACGAGCACCACGACAACATGCTCCACCACAAAAAAAAACAAAAAAAAAAACCTAGATCTACTCCTTGCCGCTTCCTCTGCCTCCTCCACTCTGGCCACCAGTCACCACCAACGCTCCTCTCTGCCGCGCGCCCTTGCCGACACCTTCCCGTCGCCTTCCTCTCTGCCACCAGTCACCACCAAGATCTCCTTTATTTAAAAAAAAAAAAGAACTAGATCTACTTTTTAAAAAACCAGATATGACGGTGGTGGTGTTAGATATGATGGTGGCTGGTCTGGTGTTGCGCCGACGTGGTGGTGGAGGTCAGAGGTGGTGGCTTCGGGGTGCGTGTTGTGTTGGGTGGTGGTGGAGGTCGATATGGTGGTGGGAGCTGGTCTCAGATCTGATGGGTAGTGAAGGGTGCTGAAAGTTACATTCTTATAAAACTAAAGTTACACTCTAATAAAATCAAAGTCACACTATAGTATTATTAATTGTTTTTTCAAATTTAGTGTTACTAATTTTTTTTCATCCACTTTTTTATCTACTAAATATAGCTATTAATTTCAAAAATCAATAAACAATTTTTCTAGATCTACTTTTTTTAATAAGAATAGATTTTTAAATAGGAATAAATATTTGAAAAAAAAAATCATATTATCTAATTTTTTAATGTCAAAAATAGTTGTAGTTGTTATTATTGTTATTTACTTAGTGTTATTGTTGGCACTGATTGAAGTTACATCCTTAAGGGACAAAGGTTACACTTTCAATGAACTAAAGTTACACACTCAATGACTAAAGCTACATTATTAATTACTAAAGTTACAATCTTAAAAAGATTAAAATGTCATAAACTTATCTAAGAATTACAAAAAATCAAAAAATAATAAAGTTACACTATATTTGGATTAAAGTTATGTTTGTGAAAGGTTAAAGTTACACTCTAAAAATACGTAAAATGTTAAAAACTTGTCCTAAAATCAGTTTTTAGTATAAAGTTACAGTATTTTGGACTAAAGTAACACTTGTAAAAGGCTAAAGTTACACTATAAAAATACGTAAAATGTCAAAAGCTTGTCTTAAAATCAATTTTTAGTATAAGATTACACTTTTTTGAATTAAAGTTACACTTGTAAAAGGCTAAAGTTACACTCTGAAAATACGTAAAATGTCGAGAACTTGTCTTAAAATCATTTTTTAGTATAAAATTACACTATTTTGGAGTAAAGTTACACTTGTAAAAGAATAGAGTTACACTATAAAATTACGTAAAATGTGAAGAACTTGTCTCAAAATCACTTTTTAGTATAAGGTTACAATTTTTTGAATTAAAGTTAGACTTGTAAAAGGCTAAAGTTACACTCTGAAAATACGTAAAAAGTCAAAATCTTATCGTAAAATCAATTATTAGTATAAGTTACACTTTTTTGAATTAAAGTTACACTTGTAAAAGACTAAAGTTACACTATGAAAATACGTAAAATGTCAAAATCTTGTCGTAAAATCAATTTTTAGTATAAGGTTACACTTTTTTGGATTAAAGTTACACTCGTAAAAGATCAAAGTTACACTTGTGAAACTGCACACTAGTAAAAAAACAAAAGTTACCCTTGAAAAAAAAGTTAAACCCTAAAAATGCTAAAATGTCATCAACTTTAAGCTAGAGAGAGAAAGAAGATTAATTAGTGTATAAGTAATGGATTAGTATAATGGTTACTTTTTGCTTCTAATCTCAACCATCCACATTGAAAGATCTAAGGGCTCATAAGAGGACTTAGGGACTCAAAAGATATGATGGACTCATTTGAACCTTTCTCTCTCTCTATATATATATATATATATATATATATATATATATATATATATATATAATTACAAAAAGGGTGTTATGCCATAAGAATGTAGAGGGACAAGTCTAGAATCATCTACATTATGGTCATCCATAATAAGTGTGACTTATGGACATCCATAAGATGTTATGCAATAATAATTCATAACTAAAACAATGGTTTTACTCTTAGTGGAAACTTTGTGTGAAAATATTGTTAAAAGTATAATAAATTGAGGAATAAGCCATTACCTAAATTTTTTTAAGTTTAGTACTTAAACGTTATATGATATAATTACTATTTAAAATCCATAACAACCCAATTATTGACTGGGCCATTATTCTTTATTTATTTGAAACATAAAATCATCATCTTTCTATACTATTTAATATCAAATAATTACTACTATTATCTTATACTTTACCCATATTCATAACGGCGTAGTAAAAAAAATGTCTTTATAAAGTTTCAAATAACAGATTTAAAACTTTTGAACATTTGAGAAATTGACTTTTAATAATCATCTTAAGTATTAACTAGGCGGACACCCAACAAACTAATTTTATTCAACCATGTACACATCATGCGAATAAATCATTAGTTTTATAGAGAAGATGCATTTTTATTTGAATTCGAAAGTAACAAATATATTTTGATGACTTTTTTATATATCAACCTTACAACCGTTATAATTTTTTATAATGTTAATCTTTGCAACTTTTCCTTAAAAACTCACCTTCAATTCTTCCGCCATATGCATATTTAACATTATAATGACATCATTCTCAAACTAATGAAATCATAGTCACTAATAAATGATAGACCACACTAAAAATATCATAGTCACTCACACACATCCACAACTTGGAATCCAAAGAAAATCTTATCAAAAGGCAAATACGTAACTAATAGTTCAATATTGTATTACATATGTGATTACCTTATTGCTAAAAATTTATCACAATATTAACAATTCTTTATTCTAAATCAATACACAATAATGACAAGGCAAATAACAACATGACCAATATTTTAAATTTATGTTTTGACTAAACAAACTTACTTGTTTTATTTCTTTTCAATCATAACTCTTGTCAAATATATGCAAATAAATTACATCATATAAAGACTTACAAATAAAAAACTATGACAATAAATATGACATTGAAATTTGAAAAAGGGTTTTATCATTTAAGTTTTCCATGATATTTATCATAAAACTTTTGATTTAGGTATTAATGTGTAATTAACATGTGTACTTACATCATATTTTAGAAAAATTGATATTAATATCTAATAATAATAATGCAATGAGATGGTTCTAAATTTTAAAAAATCTCTCCAACAAAATACCAACTCTATTTAAGTTGTGCCCGGGACATGATTTGACTCATTGCAGCAAGTGGAGTCGCATTGGGCCTCATGAGAAAAGAGGCCCCGTAAAAAAAATTATTTGCATGTATATTGTCACAGTAAATTATGATATGTATATTACCACATTATATATACATTTGTCACAATTTATTATAAATTTTCCACGATATATTAGTGTTTATTACCACAATATATAACTTTTTACTAAACTTTTTGTTGTGATTTATTATTATTATTATTATTATTATTATTATTTATAAAAACTATTGTTATGTTTATTTGTGTTTTCCCACAACAATGGATACATATTTTTATTTTTTCTCTTGCCGTTTATTTTTTCTCTTGATTTTCGTTTATTTTTATTATACTTATTAATGGTTATAAATTTTTTTCTCGCAATTGGTCTCCAAATTCCTAACTCCGGCCTTGGTTGTGCCATGTCATTCACCTATACACTTATATCACCATTGACAAGTTAGCCAGAATAGTACAATCTATTATCTATAAAGAATAGATTTGTCATATATGTTTGATCATCCTATTTAAAGCTTGTGGAAGTGTCACAAGTACAAAACTAGTCATATTCAACCGAACCAAGTTTGCATACACGCATCTAAAACTATTAGTAAGCTTGTATATATAAAACGGTCCAATATTAAAGAGACTTTATTCATTTAATTTGTCTCACATTTAACACGTACAAGGAAATGTAGATTCATACATAAGAGAACCGTAGAAAACATCAAGTATCAGGTGAAAAGGTAAAATATAATCATAGTCATCTGAAGAAAAATGATATTAATAACCGTGATTACAATAAGAATATGTGTATCGTGCATGATCACGGTTACGGTGATGATTATATTAGTAGTAGTAATGAAGTTGTAATCAAACAAAGAGGAAACTTGCCAAGAAACATAAAGTCGAGATTAAAGGTACGACTGTGTATTACATCAACAACATTTTCATCAACTCTGCATGCCGCTTCTCAAGGTACTTCTTCCGTTAGTTAATATAAGTTGTTTTAGAAAACTCAAATTTTTCATTTTATAAATAGTTCTGTTATATTACATGCTATTTTCATTTTTAAAAACGCTAAAAATTAGTAAAAAATGAAAGTTAAATTTTGTCATTTTATTGATGAAAAAAGTTCATTTTTCTATTTTCAAATGTCAATTATAACACCTAAGACATACTAACTCCGTCTTGGTCAACAGTTAAATTTGCTTATTTTCCCCTTACAAAATAAAGCAAACATAAGTTAGTTATTCGCTAGAACGGAGGAAGTAACTAATAATACCACATTTCTCAATACCTTTTTTAATTCTTGTGAAATAATCTAAACCGACTTATATTATAGATGGAGGGAGTATTGTTTTCGTGGTAATAATTCTGGTTGTAATACGCTATAAATTCATTGCCAAATTAAATGAGAAAAATATTGTGGTTAAAGTTTTTCATAAACTTTCCATTTTCAGCACGCAAATATATAGTGCTCCGTATGTGATTGCATTTTAAGAATGATATGGTTAAGCAGGCAGGGACATAAACCCTCCCGTATCTCAAATTTCAAAGCTACTTCGAAAGTCAACTTCAGGTTTAACTACCTTAATTTGATACATGAAAGTATGAAACAAATAACTTGACAAGTTATGGATTAATAAGATAAGTAACTCGTTTATTTATCAAGTTATAACTTTTCTTTTTTATTTTATAGATTTGACGTACTCACCTGCTAAAATATATAAAACTGAAGTCTCATGACTTTTCTCTACAAGCCACTTAGAATAATAATGTAACACCCCCATTTACCGAGTAGCCTTCAGCAAGACCTTCCCAGTCAGTAAAGGTGCTACCATCTCGGTTGCCCGAGGAAGTGAACATCATAAGACCATAAAGAAACATATTTATTTAATTAATACCTTAGTCTTTAATACAACACGATAGAATAGAAATAAATAAAGTCAATCCGACTCGTGAACTCTAGACTCAGCAGTAGTAACGTGGTCATCGACTCGTCACATCCCAGCCAATCCCAATCATCAAGCACATAGCATGAAACCAATATGCTCTCCATTCCTAGATGAATCATCACAGTTTAAAACAGTAAAATGGTCAGTACCGAATATTTCGACCAATGTACAAGACAAGCACAAGGGAAAGAGAAACCGGAGGGCCACCGCAGCAGACTGTTGATCAATATTTATACACATATTTTATGCTTCCCTTAGTTACATATAACTCGATTTACCGTCTTTTCTTGCTTATTTCTATGCTATTTTAGCTAGAATATCGATTATGCCGCTTCTATTATGTTTTAATGCAGATTGGATGCATTTGGAGATTTTTGAGTTGATATGGAGCATGGCGGAGTCGGATCGTAGAAGGTTAGGCAAGGAAATCGAGAACAATGCAGAAGAAATGAAGAAAAACGAAGAAACGAGCCTTAAGAATGGATGCTCGATCGAGCAACATCACTTTACTCGATCGAGTCGGGTTGAAGGATGCTCGATCGAGCAACATTACTTTGCTCGATCGAGCAACCCATTATTTGACGGCTTTCGTATTTTCCTAAACTAGTTTAACCTAGTTAATTAGATTTTATTATAAAAGGAAAGCTCGTCTTTCATAATTAGGTATGATTTTATATTAGAAACTCAAGTTTTCTTTGCTTTGCTACTGGATTGATTCCTCAAGACGATTGTCTGTAGTTCAAACATGTAATCATTATTCTTCAATCTTTCTTTGTAATTCAATTAGTTACCTTCTAGTTCTTTAATTATTCTTTGTTAATCCTTTCATTATTGTTAATAATGTTTACTTTATTTATTATCGTTGTTATTAATATTGTTATGAGTAGCTAAATTCCTATTTAGGGCTGAAAGGGGATCTAGGATTGTTAGAAGGGGTAGACTAATAAATTGAATTGCAATTGCATGGTTATCGTTTGATTACCGTTTTAATTCTAGTTGTTTGATTACTGGCCAGGATTAATTAGCTAGTCTCGCAAATTAGGATTAACACCGACCGGGTTAAGATTAAGATATGCCACGATAATTGAATAGAACTCGTTTAATGATAGCGATCGCATGTTAGATTGTAGATCTAAAGGGCATAATTAAATCGACCGATCTTGTGACCTTAGATAACTGTATTGCATGATAGTTGATTACACCCTTACCCCTGAACAATAATCCTAGTGAACCTGAGACCCTAAACTTTAAATCTTATTGTTTTAGATCTTTTAATGTTATTGTTTTCTATTAGTTTAGAAATACAAATCTTAAACCCCGAAATTATTACTATATATAGAGACGAACCTAGTTTAACAGATTAGAATACTTACCGCCTCCCCAGTCAGCTCAGTTTACCCCATAACAATCAAACACCTCATAGTCACTACCAACTCGACTCCATCAAGCCGGCTGAGCTAACTCTCTACCCACCCCCTGCGAATAGGCCAACTCCTAGATGTTCGGCAAAACTAGAGCGTTCGACAAACGCTCCGTCAACTCAGTGACATGCATCCGAGGGTCATGTACCATAGGATGGTGCGGGTACTGATAATAAGGATGCTGATAGGCTGGCTCCTGGTAAACATACGGCTGCTCCGCCTCCTCCTCCCTCACCGGTCTAGCCTCTCAGGTAGGTAAGGGCACTCTCCCCCTACGGGTGGCCGTTGTAGGCTCAAGGTCTCTCCACTTAAAGATCGTCAGGTATGGAGTAGGTCTGGGGTGGTAAGGCTGGCAAGTCTGGGTCAATCCTCTCTAGGTGGTCCTGTTGGAGTAAGTGTCCTCAACAATAGTGCGATCACATAATTAAACTCAATAATGAGAATACAAAGGGATGAAAAATATTATAGTCAACTGGTCCACATTAATCGATAACGATTGGCTCACTAGAGTTTGACGTTATTGTCGTATGACAGTGGTGATCAGTTGATCCCTTGAGTCACAACCAAAGGACAATCCCCTAATCATGTAAGTTAATTAATTGTATAGCGATATAGATTAATTAATCCCTTAAATTTAACAAAGTTTATATTATAAGTGAGAATTATATCTTATTGTAATATGATTAAATAAGATTTATTTTAGTAGATTAATGATTATATTTCTAAGAATGCATAATGTTTATGAAACATTTGAGATAAGCATAATTGGTTGATTATAATTACAATTAGTTGTAGATTATATCAACCAAAAATGAGATGACCCATTTTATTTACATGTGATTGTAAAATATGACTTAAAATGTTAACTCTAATTTATTTGTTATGAAATTGCATTTAAATTGGTTAAATGCAAATTTATAAGCTGGTTAAAATGGTTAAGTCTAATATGACTTATAATTAGTTATGACTTAAAATGTTATGACTTAAAATTTTAAGTCTAATATGACTTACAATTAGTGGCACATTTAAATTGGTTAAATGCGATTTGGCACTTAAAATGAGCATGTCTTTTACATATTATGATACTGCATTTTGAAAGGATGAATGTCATTATGGATTTATGTAATTTTGAATTATGTAATTTATCGTAGTATGGCCTTAGTTTTAATCGATATTGCCCGTAATTTAAGGGAATACTGATTCGGTTGTAATTTTAATGTGATCTTGCTTCACTTTTACTGTATAATTTTATTTTACAAATGTATAATAGAAAAGAATTGTAATTTTATTACATATTTTGTAATTATTTGTAATACCGGAGTTTCCTAAAGACGGTGCCATTCGGAAAGGCGTTCTGAAAGAGATGGTGTCCTTTGAAGGCGTGCTTATGAAGTTCAAGGGATCAATGGAGTTTGTTTCCGAATTCGTAATAGATTATTTGATTTTCTATTAGGAAGGCCATGCTAGGAGATTTATTATTTGCTTTCATTTTATTTAATAAGTTTGCATGCATTGCCAAATCGCCATAACATGACATGTATTTTTATCGAGTTTTCGACCGTGTCAATTATAATTATCGTTAGTTCATCGATTTAATTCACTTAAACGAGATAGATAATAAATTGACATGACCTCTTCTAAATAATAATTGAGATCAAGCCTTACCAAATAGTAGAACCGATGAGTCTCAATTTCACAAGAAAGTAGGCTCGGCTCACCGAGGTGTTAAACTTGTTACGTTGGGTAAGTGGGGTAATAAGAGTTATTACATCGAAATTTGGATTGAGCTCAACGGAAGTATTTGCGACCGTAGACGCATGTGTTCCGGGCTTAAGATAAATATTAAAGTAATATTATCGACCGAGAGTTCTAAAGTGGAATCAATTAAAGAGTTAATCCACCGAATTATGTTAATGAGGGATGAATCGGCTCACCGTGCCCAAGTTGATATGAATTTAGATCTCGGAACCATTTATAATAGTTGGATAGAGGTCACTATTTAAATGCTGAACTTGTTTAAAATGTTTACAAGTATATTTAAAACGATAAATGTTGACATTCCCTTCATCTCTTTTTGTAGTTAATATTATTTATTCGCAATGGCAACTCCTAATTCATCCACAACCACAAACACTCCAACTCTCACAAATGTTTCTTGGTTCCGATCCTTCATGATTCGATGTAAGTTAGAAAATAATGGTGCAAATTTTGCCGATTGGGATGCGCAACTTCGTTTGGCCGCGGAAGGTGACGACAAACTTCCTTACCGAACCGTGGCCCCTCCCGCTACACCTGAAAGTAGTTCAACCGCCGTCATAGGCAAGCCTAAGAGGCTTACCACAAAGAGTCCGCCGCGATAAAAAATGTTTTGATCTTCTCTATGGAGGCCGATCTCCAAAGAAGTGTCATAAATATCAGCATTGCCTATGAGATCTAGACGAAGCTTGTGACCGTGTTTTCGCAAGATCCAAGGATCATACAATATGAGACGGCTTCCGCATTCTTCGACATGAATCTCAAAGAGGGCCAAAATGTTAGCCCTCATGTACTCAAATTGATTGAGCATGTTGAGACTCTTAAATTGCAAGGGGTTACCATTCCCGAACAACTAGTTATTGATTGAATTTTACATTCCTTGGGAAAAATCAAAGCATATGTGCAGTTTAGGGTAAGCTACAATATGAAAAACATGAAGACCTCTCTCCATGAATTTCACAAGATGCTTGTGCAAGCCGAGAGAAACATGAGGCTAAATGTTAGCACCACCAAGGACGTGCTCCATATTAATAACAAGAGCAAAGGAAAGTTCAAAAGGGGTGGTAGTAAAGGGAAGAAGCCCTCAACCTTCAAGGGGAAAGGAAAAGCTATTGAGAATAGCTCACCCATGCCCAAGAAGGGTGCCTCGACTGAGGACCAATGTCATTATTGTAATGGCGTGGGGCATTAGAAGAGGAATTGCTCCAAGTATCTTGGAGATCTTAAAGCTGGAAAGATTGTTTTAGTTGGTAAATCTTAATCCCTATCATTTATGTTTTGATCTCACCTTTGCTATATAGATACGACTTGTGATTCTTACTATTTTTAATTGTAATTAGGGCATCCTAACAAGGATAAAGGCAAGAAGAAGCAAGCATAAAGAGGCTCTTCAAGGGAAGCTAAGGTAGCCACCCATGGTAGGGGACCTATGACATTATTGGATTGTATTTTGAGTTATTGTTTTAGAACTCTTTATTTCCTTGTTCGACATGGAAATTTGTTTATCTCCTTTAACAATGGCTGTAATTGGATTATGGTGACTTGGTTTTTAACCCAAGTCACTCAATTTGTGAAATTTTTATATTTTCTAAAACTTGTCATCATACACTACTTGCATCTAATAACATATATTGTATCGACTCAAATTGATCATTAAAGAATTATAATGATTGGATCATTATAATAAGTTCATAAGATATGAATTTGATTCTCGTTATACTTTTACAAGATCAATTGTTAAGTCAAATTAAGTTATTGAACTCAAAGTATGGAGTCTACCAAACCAATTGGCCGCATCACTCAAATTTAATACTTATACCCACTTATAAATATGGAAAATGACATGGATTTGAGTCCACATCTTTAGCTTATAGAACTAGTCTATCTTCAAGCTAAGATACATTTTTTTTTTCCACATGAAGTCTTTAATAGATCTTTTAAGGTCAAGTTGTGTTACTTCTACCTCCCTCGCGATCATGAATACAAAATTGTTTGTGGCTCATGAGGCTATCTTTAAGAAAATAGTTGTATTTTTTTCGAAAGATATAGTGGGAGAAAATAAGCCACAACGTAAAATTAGTAAGGAACTAGTGAGGTAACCAAACGAAAATGCTCTTAGGGTAGACTCTAGAATAGTGAGGAAACCAAAAGAAAGCGTTCTTAGGAGAGTCCTTAGACTAGTGAGGAGACCAAAAGAAAATGTTCTCGATATAATGAGATTATGATTTATGAAGTGGATGGACTTAGTAATTTTAAAATTTGATTTTCTATAAAAGAGCCTTATGAAATTTAGTGGATTCTATGCAAAGGATTGATTTATTTGTATTTGTCCAATAATAATTGCATAGCTGGGCATGAAGATGTCTACAAAAGCTAAGATTAAAGTGTAACTATGCTAAGATCCAAATCATCAGTCATTTACCTCATAGTAAGTGTGTGACAACCCTCGCGAATGCGGAAATAAAACATAACAAGCATGTGATATATATAGCGGAAAATACGGTGTTTTTAAAACTTTTTACATGCTAAGATAAAATACGAGGAATGTCAAATAATTACAAATCAAAGTAGAATATACTACAAAGAGATGAAGTCTCTCAAAATGTTATCAAGTAACAAAGTTATTAGCAAACTAGCTAAACAACGTCTAAAGGTGATTCATCCAGGCCAACGCCCGCTAACTCACACCCGAACCCAAAATACCACAAGCAAAAAGCCATCCAAGCAAGCAACCTGTTCATCCATGAAAAACATGAACGCCACAGTCAGTGGGGAGTAACTCCGGGTTCTCCCAGCCATATCTCAAATAACGAACTTAAACAGGAAATACATAAGTAGAAGCATGCATATATAAATATACATGTGAAATACGAGAAGGATAAATAGGCAATTCAATATATATAAAGATATCGGTACATGGAGTACAAAACCGTAACCATCATATTATAGATAGACTCGGGTATGACACTCTTAGGCAACCATACACTCACTAGGGCTTGCATCTCACCGTTAGCGGCATAAGTTTCATAAGATTGAGACTCGACAAACAAACCATGCCAAGTCATCCAAAGATCACAAATAATCAATCATATAATCATCCATCCAAACGTGCGAATAAGTTGACAACATCTCTCACGGTAAATGACATGCACTAGCACCGTGTACATGGCAAGTATGATTAAAATCGCATCCACGGGATAAACATTTCCCTGAACGCAAACACGATTCAATACATTTCGTATATGTAGACTAATTTCCTCCTGGTAGAACGACGATCATAATATAGTCCTAGTCTAAACCTGGGCAGACTCTCGGAATCACATTTTCCGATTCGACATGCGATAAACATTTCGCATCCAAGACTTGGTCAATCATAAACGCCGAGTACCCCGAATTCGGTCAACCTTCACGAAAGAGGTGGAAAAGAGCACAAGCATCATAACAAGCGGTACGCTACATGCAATGACACCACCTCGCAAGTATACAACATTTGACGGCCGGGTCGATCAACGCAAAGCGTTCGCCTCCCAACAACGTCGTCGTCATATGCCCACTAACACATGCAATTAAGCAGTAAGGATACACTCCCTGTTCCGACATTCCAGCCTTACGAACGAAGAGGTAGCCAAGGAAATGAGAGTACAAAGCACATAACAATAGTGCTCAAACCATAACATGTGTAAAACCGACTCAAAGTGGGATATATGAAAAACCGTCACAAAACATGCGATACAAGCGAATGGAATATCATATATTAGAAACATTAATATTTAAAGTCATTACGTAATTTTATACGACAAACGAACCATCGAAAATATTATAAATGAAAACATAAGAAAGAAATTGCAAAGGAGTTGGCAGCGTGTGCCAGCCGGTCAAGGTGACCGGCTGCCGGCTACCCGGCTAACACCAATGTCATACCTAAAAAAAAAGTGAATAAGCAGCGTGTCCAAGCCGGTCAAAGGGACTGGCTGCCGGCTACCCGGCTGGGACCAAAGTCAATACGAGAAAATGAGGTCAAAATGGTATGTGTCTCAGCCGGTCGGCTGACCGGCTGCCGGTCGGCCGACTGAGACCAAAGTAATACCAAAACTTTTACGTAACACAATTAACTTCCAGCCACTCCCCAGCCGGTCAGCTGACCGGCTGCCGCCGGTCGGCATGCTAAGGTGTATTATGCACGAAAATTTCAAATTTCACCAAGGCTTATCATACAACAAACATCATCTAACATTACAAATCATCAATTCTCAATATCAATTATCAACTAACAACAACTATCATCAACAACACAATTCCTATGATTACTTATCCTATTCTAAATACGATTACTAACATAGAAAACACATTAAAAACACGTAATGATATCAAGTAACCCTTCACCGTTACCTTTTTGCGTCTTCAATCCTCGTCGAGTTCCTCTTCTATCAAGTAGTAGTCTTTGTCGAGGTCTTGGAGGTCACCACCTACAATTAGACAACAAAAGATGAATATAATTCACCTTTGAGAGAGACGGATAATTTGAAAAGCGAGAAATTTGGTAGTTTTATTACCAATTAAGATAGAGGACGATGAGAGGGAAAGATTAAGACAAACTTTAGTGAATTTGAGCGAGAAATGAAGGAGTAGTGACGATAATAAGCTTGATCAAATATGGAGGTTAGGGTTTTGGGTGGTTACTTGGTGAGGAAGAAGGATGTTGAATGTCAGGGAGTTTAGGGTTTAAGGGAGTATGAGGGAGTAAGTGGAAAAAGTCATGGAAAAAACCCATAAACGTCTTAAGACGTAACTTACTCGAAATCTCGCGTAAAGTCCAAAAACGAACTCGGAAATTCTAAACTAGACACGAAAAGTTTAATTCTAAACTAAAACTAAAATTCGCTGAAAAGTATTTGTATAATATTTTTACTATAAAAATAGGGTACATTTGTGGGTGTTACAATCACTCCACCTTTTAAAAAGTTTCGCCCTCGAAACTTGAGCAAAAGAAAGATACCTTAATCGAATAGGCTTGGATATTTAATACGCATAGAAGCTTCCGTTTCCCACGTCTCTTCTTCAACATTGGCACATCTCCACAAGATTTTCACTAAAGGAACCACTTTACTTCTCAACTTCTTATCCTTGCGATCTAGGATGCGGATCGGTTTCTCTTCAAAGGACAAATTCGGTTCAAGCTCGGGCATTTCCGCTTGAAAGACATGACTTGGATCACTAACGTACTTCCTCAATTGAGAAACATGGAATACATCATGACCTTTAGCCAAATTCGGGGGCAAGTCCAACTTGTATGCAACGGCACCAATCCTTTTCACAATATTAAAGGGTCCAATGTATTTCGGGCTCAATTTACCCTTTACACCAAACCTTTTAACACCTTTAAATGGAGATACTTTCAAGAATACTTTATCTCCAACTTCAAATTCTAACGGTCTTCTTCGGACATCGGCATAAGACTTTTGTCGATCTTGAGCGGCCTTCATTCTATCACGAATGACCTTCACATGATCAATAGTCTCAACAAGAACATCGCGGCCTAAGTCACGAACATCACTCAATTGATTCCAACATATAGGACTTCGACATTTTCTTCCATAGAGAGCTTCATAAGGATCCATCTTGATCGAGGCTTGATAACTATTGTTGTAAGAAAACTCCACCAACGGTAGACTCTTTTCCCAACTAGATTGAAATAAAGTCGAGTGCACAAGCCCTAAGCAAGTCTTCTAAAGTCTGAATAGTCCTCTCAGTCTGACCATCGGTAGTGGCATTAAATGCGGTACTCATCAACAACTTACTACCCATGGCTTCTTGTAAAGCCTTCCAAAATCTCGAACAAAACCTCGGATCTCGGTCGGATATGATCTCCTTGGGAACACCATGGTATCTAACAATCTCATCAACATAGGCTTTCGCTAGTTGATCTAAACTTCAACTCTCTTTGATCGGAATGAATCTAGCACACTTGGCCAAACGATCAACAATAACCCAAACGTCATTTTTACTTCCAACGGTCCTTGGCAAAGCCATGACAAAATCCATTAAAATAAATTCCCATTTCCATAGTGGAATATTCAAAGGTTGTAGCAATCCACCGGGCCTCTTGTGTTCGATTTTCACTTGTTGGCAAGTAAGACATCTTCCAACATAGGACCCAACATCGCCTTTCAAATTCGGCCACCAAAATTGTAGCTTTAAATCTTTATACATCTTATCACCTCCGGGGTGGATAGAATAAGGAGAAAGGTGAGCCTCATCAAGAACTCGCTTTCTCAAGTCAAGAGCATTAGGTAAAAACAAACGGTCATGGAGTCGAAGAACACCTTTGTCATCAAACTTAAAGTCTTTAGCTTTTCCTTCAAGAAGTTTGGCTTGAATAGACTTGTAGGTAGGATCATCAACTTGGCTTTCGCGGATCTGACGGAGAAAAACAGGTTCGGCAGTCATAGCACCAACGTAATCAAATCCAGGTTCCACGAATTCCAACTTCAACTTTCGAAACTCAATACAAATATCATCGGGTAATACCGACATAACATTCAATGCATGAGAAGATTTCCTACTAAGAGCATCGGCCAGAACATTGGCCTTCCCTTCATGGTAAAGCAATTCAAAATCATAATCATTCACCAATTCCAACCATCTTCTTTGTCTCATATTCAACTTCGTTTGAGTAAATATGTACTTCAAACTCTTGTGATCGGTGAATATGCGACAATGAACACCAATAAGATAGTGTCGCCACACTTTCAAAGCATGAACCACGGCGGCTAATTCCAAATCATGAGTAGGATAGTTCACTTCATGAACTCTCAACTGTCTCGAAGCATAAGCCACCACTTTCCTAATTTGCATAAGTACACAACCCAATCCCATCTTGGAAGCATCCCAATAGACATCAAAGTCTACACCATCTTCAGGTAAAGTCAACACCGGAGCGGTAGTCAACCTTTTCTTTAACTCTTAAAAAGTGGCTTCACAAGCTTCATTCCATAAGAACTTGGTTTCTTTCTTCAACAATTGGGTCATCGGTCTAGCAAGCTTTGAGAAATCTTTGACAAATCTACGATAATAACCAGCTAAACCAAGAAAACTTCGGACTTCTCTAACATCGGTCGGACTCTTCCAATCAACCACGGCTTCAATCTTAGAAGGATCCACCATTACACCTTCTTTAGAAATTACATGCCCAAGAAAGGACACCTTAGGCAACCAAAATTCACACTTGGAGAATTTGGCAAACCACTTTTGACGACGAAGAACACCCAAAATAGTCCTAAGATGAATAGCATGCTCTTCTTTGGTCTTGGAGAAAATAAGGATTTCGTCAATGAACACCACCACACACTTGTCAAGATACTCACTAAATGTGCGGTTCATTTGATCCATAAAAATAGCGGGAGCATTAGTCAATCCAAATGGCATCACCTTGAACTCAAAGTGACCATATCTTGTACTAAAAGCGGTCTTTGGTATATCGGCATCACGAACGGGAATTTGGTGATATCCGGATCTCAAATCAATCTTGGAAAAAGTAGAAGCACCCTATAGTTGATCAAACAAATCTTCAATTCTTGGCAAAGGATACCTATTCTTGATTGTAATCCGGTTCAACTCACGGTAATCAATACAAAGCCTCATGAAACCATCTTTCTTCTTCACAAAGAGAACGGGAGCACCCTAAGGCGAGGCACTTGGTCGAATGAAACCTTTTTCAATCATCTCATCAAGTTGCTTCCTTAACTCTTTCAATTCGGTTGGAGCCATACGGTAAGGAGCTTTGGCTATGGGTCCGGATCCAGGTATAAGATCAATAGAAAACTCAACATCACGCTCGGGAGGAATCCCGGGCAAGTCTTCGGGGATTACATCAACAAATTCACGAACTATAGGCACATCTTCAATATTTGGCAAAGAAGTAGCTGTAGAAGTCATAATACACAAGTATGCTTGGTGACCCTTTCTTACCATACTCACCAATTTCATTGCGGAAATCAAAGACACACCCTTTCGAGGATGAGATCCCTTATAGGTTATTCTAACTCCTAAAGGACTCTTTAAATAAATCTTTTGATCTCTACACTCGAACCTAGCATGGTACAATGCTAACCAATCAATACCTAGAATTACATCGAACTCTCCTAGAGGAAACTTAAGGAGATTAGCGGGAAAGATAGTACCCGAAATAGAGATTGGGACATTTGGATAAAGAGTAGAACAAGAGATAATCTCTCCGGATGGTAAGGATATGGGAGTATCCTCACTAGATGCAGGCTCGATTGTTAATTTATTAGCATAATTCGAAGATACAAAGGACATAAAAGCACCGGTATCAAATAGAATAAGACACGGTTGCTCTAAGATTGAGAACATACCCGTAATTATCTCCAGATGAGCATCAGCTTCGGCTCGGCTCAGAACGAAGATAAAACCCTTAGGTTTGGCAATTGGAGGGGGAAACTTACGATCGGGGCAATCATCATAACGGTGACCACTCTTTTGGCAAAATAAGAAAACGTAAGGTCGGTTGAAACAAGCTACACCAGGGTGGTGTGGTTGTCTACAATGATTACATAAGCGACCTTGAGCTTGAGGAGGAGCATATGGCCTATGATCCACGTTAGAAGTAGCTCGGGGAATGAAAGGAGCGGGAGCTCTTGTACTTGCATTTGGAGGAGGATTGAATCTCCTCTTGTTGGCATAAGAATTGGAAGACGAAGGAGTAAACGGCCTTTTCCCATAGAAATAATTCAGCCTAGGAGTGAAGGAAGGAGAGGGATTCTTCATCATTGCTTCATCTTTGATAGCTTTCATAGAGTTCTCGGCCCATAGAGCATCATCGTAAAATTCTCCAAAGGATGTAGAATTTCTCCTCACCTTGCTTTGGAGTAAAGCACTAAGCTTGTTGCGGTAGTAGAAAGCTCGGTCCTCGTCATCCTTTATGAGTCTCGGAGCAAAGTGAGCAAGCTTGTTGAACTCTGTGGTGAAGTCTTGTGCCGACAAGTCACCTTGCTTGAAGTCAATAAATTCCTTTAGCCTTTGTTGCTTGAATTCCTTGGGATAAAATCGACCTTCAACTAGAGCTTTGAAACAAGCCCAATTGAAATCGTCTTCAAGAGTAGCGGTGGCACTAGTAATCGCCCACCAATTATCGGCTTCCCTTACAAGGAAATGCTTAGCAATCCTCACCTTGTCCTCTTCAAGGACTTGGTATAAATCAAATTGCTTCTCCATTTCTCGAAACCATTCCGATAGCTCGGTAGGGTCCGACTCTCCACCATAAGGTATAATCTTGCTTCTAGCTATTTAACTAGCCACCCAAGCGTAGCCTCCTTGGTGGTTATCTTCTCTACGAGGGGGGACTGGGTTGGCTTGAGCAATAGCCGCATCTTGCTGATTCTTCAACACTTGCGTAAGAGCTTCTAGCAGTACGTTCTCTACTACTCGAGGTCTAACCATCTTCATAAGAAACAAAAATAAAACAAGTTAATCCTATCACTTAGCATAAACAAAGAGACTACCAAGTAAAGTCCATAATCTCTACCCATCTCTCATTCATTATTTCAAGGTCAAGTAGTTTAAGTATGGGGTTCACGTGTGTGCGTCGGGAGCGTTTAAAGCTCTGATACCAACTGTGAGAACTCTCGCGAATGCGGAAATAAAACATAACAAGCATGTGATTTATATAGCGGAAAATACGGTGTTTTTAAAACTTTTTACATGCTAAGATAAAATACGAGGAATGTCAAATAATTACAAATCAAAGTAGAATATACTACAAAGAGACGAAGTCTCTCAAAATGTTATCAAGTAACAAAGATATTAGCAAACTAGCTAAGCAACGTCTAGAGATGATTCATCCAGGCCAACGCCCGCTAGCTCACACCCAAACCCAAAATACCACAAGCAAAAAGCCATCCAAGCAAGCAACCTGTTCATCCATGAAAAACATGAACGCCACAGTCAGTGGGGAGTAACTCCGTGTTCTCCCAGCCATATCACAAATAACGAACTTAAATGGAAATACATAAGTAGAAGCATGCATATATAAATATACATGTGAAATACGAGAAGGATAAATAGGCAATTCAATATATATAAAGATATCGGTACATGGAGTACAAAACCGTAACCATCATATTATAGATAGACTCGGGGATGACACTCTTAGGCAACCATACACTCACTAGGGCTTGCATCTCACCGTTAGTGGCATAAGTTTGATAAGATTGAGACTCGACAAACAAACCATGCCAAGTCATTCAAAGATCACAAATAATCAATCATATAATCATCCATCCAAACGTACAAATACGTTGACAACATCTCTCACGGTAAATGATACGCACTAGCACCATGTACATGGCAAGTATGATTAAAATCGCATCCACGGGATAAACATTTCCCTGAACGCATACACGATTCAATACATTTCGTATATGTAGACTAATTTCCTCCTGGTAAAACGACGATCATAATACGGTCCTAGTCTAAACCTGGCCAGACTCTCGGAATCACATTTTCCAATTCGACATGCGATAAACATTTCGCATCCAAGACTCGGTCAATCATAGATGCCGAGTACCCCAAATTCGTTCAACCTTCACGAAAGAGGCGGACAAGAGCACAAGCATCATAACAAGCGGTACGCTACATGCAATGACACCAGGTCGCAAGTATACAACATTTGACGGCCGGGTCGATCAACGCAAAGCGTTCGCCTCCCAACAATGTCGTCACATGCCAACTAACACATGCAATTAAGCAGTAAGGATACACTCCCCGTTCCGACATTCCAGCCTTACGAACGAAGAGGTAGCTAAGGGAATGAGAGTACAAAGCACATAACAATAGTGCTCAAACCATAACATGTGTAAAACCGACTCAAAGTGGGATATATGAAAAACCGTCACAAAACATGCGATCCAAGCGAATGGAATATCATATATTTGAAACATTAATATTTAAAGTCATTTCGTAAATTTATACGACAAACGAACCATCGGAAATATTATAAATGAAAACATAAGAAAGAAATTGCAAAGGAGTTGGCAGCGTGTGCCAGCCGGTCAAGGTGACCGGCTGCCGGCTACCCGACTGGCACAAATGTCATACCTGAAAAATAAAGTGAATAAGCAGCGTGTCCCAGCCGGTCAAAGGGACCGATTGCCGGCTACCCGGCTGGGACCAAAGTCAATACGAGAAAATGATGTCAAAATGGTATGTGTCTCAGCCGGTCGGCCGACTGAGATCAGAGTAATACAAAAACTTTTACGTAACGCAATTAACTTCCAGCCACTCCCCAGCCGGTCGGCCGGCTGAGGTGTATTATGCACGAAAATCTCAAATTTCACCAAGGCTTATCATACAACAAACATCATCTAACATTACAAATCATCAATTCTCAATATCAATTATCAACTAACAACAACTATCATCAACAACACAATTCCTATGATTACTAATCCTATTCTAAATACGATTACTAACATAGAAAACACATTAAAAACACGTAATGATATCGAGTAACCCTTCACCGTTACCTTTTTGCGTCTTGAATCCTCGTCGAGGTCCTCTTCTATCAAGTAGTAGTCTTTGTCGAGGTCTTGGAGGTCACCACCTACAATTAGACAACAAAAGATGAATATAGTTCACCTTTGAGAAAGACGGATAATTTGAAAAGTGAGAAAGACGGTAATTTTATTACCAATTAAGATAGAGGATGATGAGAGGGAAAGATTAAGACGAACTTTAGTGAATTCGAGAGAGAAATGAAGGAGTAGTGACGATAATAAGCTTGATTAATGATAAGTGAATATTTGTATGATTTTAACCCCAAATTTAGCTCGGTTCTGTATGTCATTTGTGCTTTGTTAAGCCATTTTAGGAGCTAATATCGTCTTTTAGGCGAATTCCTGTGTTCTAACCTGTTTTGTAGGGAAAGTGACGTTTCTACGCCCTTTTTCTATATTCCCGAGCATTTGCCTAGAACCCGACGATTTGAAGAAGCAAGCTTGACCAAGTGAAAGGCATTTCAATAAGGTTCACTAATTCAAAAGAAAGAAGAAGTAAAGACGATGTCGCAATTGTCAGAAGATCAATCAATTAGGCGGAAGAATTCATCGCTTTACATCAAACCCTATCAACAAACCCGATTGAAGAGGTCAAGGGGGATGATGGAAGTCAAGTCAGAGCAAAGGGAGATGAAACGTTAGTCAAAAGCTCCCAGATGAGAACTTACTCGATCGGGTAAGGGTGTACCCGATCGGGTATCCCTGCTGCTTCGAGCAAATTGCTTCAACTTCTTTTTTTTGTCCTATATGTTCAATGCTCGACCCCTTCCCCACGAAACCCTAATGCTATATAAAGGATGCTCCAGCCCCTCTTCTCAACACAACTCATCTCAATCTCATATCATCTCACACACAACATCTCTTCTTTTCTTACATTTCTCTTTAGTTTAGCAATTCTAGTTTAGATCATTTTCTTCTTTTGTCTTTAGTTCTTAGTTTATTTCTATCCATTCTACATCAAAGCCTTAGTTTAGATCAATAAGAATTTCAATCTTTGTAATCTACTTTGTTGGGTTCAAGTGTTGTAATTCAAGGAACGATTATTCTATATATGTAAGGGATTTCTATTATTGTTATCGCTTTCGTCGTTGATCGTCACCTAGGTATTTCTAATTTATCCTTTGTTTAAATGTCCTTATTGTTTTCTATTTGATTTTTATCTTCTATTCATATTATCTTAGATTCACTTTTGTGTTGTTATAATCTTAATTTCATTTCTTAGATTATTAATTAGCGTCGTTATTATCGCCTTATAAAGAGTCTTAAATTATTGTAAACATGTCTATCCTAGTTTTTATTATCACCATCATCTTAGATATAAACGTTATCATGAGTGAGTATTCACCTTTCTAGGGTGTAGGGTAGCCATGTTAGATTGATTAAAAGATGTTAATTGGATAAAAGAAATTGTGCTTTTAAAACATTGTGTCTATGCATGTTTGGACTATAACGATAGTTGACGATTCCTGATCAAAATCATTGACTAGTATGGAATTCTTTTCCAAGGTAGAGATACGCGAATTGAATCGACAAAGCATGACATGGTGGATTAAGACCTAGTAAATTGCCTAAAAGCCTGCTAGACCATCTGATTTATGATTGTAATGAACACATCATTCTTACGAACTCACAATGAATTATTTGCATGTTCCAAATCCAATTACATCAATATGTCAATCTACATGTGTGAACCTACTTCCCTAGATGCTTTCCATTATTGTTAATTCATCATTTGCTTTATTACTTTCATCTTCAATTGCATTTGTTTTGTTTTCATTTATGTTTTTGTTAGTTTAGACATCATAATCCCAAAACCCAGAAACTCGTTAGATAAAACCCAATTGCGAGACACTTCACATTCTATAGGAAACACCATCTCCCTGAGGATCAACCCCTACTTCCCTAATTACATTAAAATGTTATTAGCCTAGTCTGGGTAAATTATCTTTGTATCGGGCTCGCGACAAGCACTTATCAATCAAATATGGAGGTTAGGGTTTTGGGTGGTTACTTGGTGAGGAAGAAGGATGTTGAATGTGAGGGAGTTTAGGGTTTAAGGGAGTATGAGGGAGTAAGTGGAAAAAGTCATGGAAAAAGCCCATAAACGTCTTAAGACGTAACTTACTCGAAATCTCGCGTAAAGTCCAAAAACGAACTCGGAAATTCTAAACTAGACACGGAAAATTTAATTCTAAACTAAAACTAAAATTCACTTAAAAGTATCCGTATAATATTTTTACTATAAAAATATGGTACATTTGCGGGTGTTACAAAGTGTGTACAAAATACACACCAAAACCATTGTTCCAAATAAGGATTTGGAATGGGATGTGTACACGACAAAATCCTAAGGTTTCCACCAACACTTAGAGGTTATGATGATCATTTCTATTATGTGATATAAGAAGAGTTTCACTCGAATTGTCGAGAATTCATGTATAGACATGAATTTGAGTGGGAGTTAAAATTATCATGTTTAGACATGAAGTTCAGTGGGATAAATTGTCTTCCACGTAAATGACGTATCACTCATTGTGAGTGACATATTTATATTACCTTTTGTAATCGAGTGGTTGGATTTTCAATTCTGGATGAAAGAGGGCATCATGCATACTAAAATCAAAATCTATTATGAAATAGGAGATTTTAGTTTGGAATCTAGACAAGTGTCTTATATTGATAAGATCCTTCATCTATTTCAACAAGTTGAGTAGGTTATTCATATTGATGAAAGTGGGATCACTATGAAAGGGTCATAGTCATCCACTGAACCTAAGAGTTGTTGATCACATGATTACTAATGTTTCCGCCATTAGAACAATCATGTATGCCATAATATCACGTACCTAAATCACTTGTATGCTGGGGGCATGACAAGCCAGTAACAAATCAATCCACATGAGTGTCATTGGATAGCCTTCAAGAACATCCATGAGGTTCTCGAGGAGATCTAAAGACTTGTTCTTATGTTTGGTAGAGAAAACTTGTGTGACACCCTCAAATTTGCGGAAAGAAAAAAAATAATTTAAATAAATAAAAGATGAGAATACGTTTCTAATAGGTTCACTTTAGTGAAAATCGGTACATTTTAAAACCGGAACCTACTATTAAATATATTCATCATAAGAAGGTGTCTTGAATAAAAAGGTTCATAACAAAATACGGAAATAATATTATACAATAAAAAGTATCTGAAACGGGAGACATATCTCCCGTATAAATACAGAAATAAAAGAGTGTATAATAATATACAATCCTAAGAACAGAATATAGGTCCAAGGTAAATACTTCGCTCGCTAGCTCGTCAATGTACCCAAAGTATGCATCACAACACCTGCCACCGTATTAAATATAAACACGGGAAGGCCACAGTCATGTGGGGAGGTAACTCCGAGGTTCTCCCAGCCCGAAAA
>JAIUZE010003844.1:0-15662 GCA_022085475.1 Heliosperma pusillum
TGATGCTTGTCATGACTAATGTGTGATATTTCATGATATTTGATGGGTAAGTTTGAATGAGTTGGCTCAAGACTTCCTTACCCAGTAGCGATTTTAATCTTTTGAATTTAGGAGTTTGAATGATGCCTTGAGTTGTAAAATGCTTTTGAGACTAAGTGACTTCTTGTGGATTCTAGTTTATGTGTTAGAGTATAGGCTTGGTGAAAAAGCATTTGGCTATAATTCTTGGATTTAAAAATATGATCTTATATCATAGTATCGGAGACTTGGTTGAGGTAGTAAGTCATCGTGATTGTAAACCCATGTTACTTAAGGATTATGGTCATGAGTGGAATCTGATTAGATTGGCTATGTTGGTGATGCTATATGATGTTGTTAATGACGTTTTGTTTGGTGTTCTACCTTGTGGCCGTAGGAGTTGAAAAGAGATTAGTATGGAGAATTCCTTATTGGTTCTTCGGTTTTTGAAACCTTTGAGAATGTGTCAAATTTTGGAGTTCAGAGAATGTTATTATGCTTGAGTTGCAATTCCGCATTTGGGAATCCGTGTTATATAAAAGGATGGATGAATTGGGTTGTAATCGATTTGTTAAATTTAGTTGTACCTTACTTTGATAATTTGTAGTACGAGGATCCCTTGTAAGAGGCCTTTGTTATTGGGATGACTTGCTTTGCTATCACCTTAAGTTTGAAAGGAGAAATTTTGTGGATTAAACCTTAAACCTTTACTCGTACCATTATCCCTTTCCATTTCCTTTCATGCAAGTTCCTGCTAAACCTGATTCCTAGGAAAATGTTTTCTCTTATCTTTTCCTTTGCCTGGCTACCTTCATAGCTATATCTATCCAATATCTAGCTTTTGGCTCCCTGCCTCTAGCGTTCCTCTAATTTTCGTCCGATCTTATTGCGTTCGTGTTTCCCTTGAAATCTCCTATCGTTTCCAATGTCATGGTGTCATTGTCTTTCCTCTGGTGAGATGATTAGGTTGTTAGCTAGCTTCGTGGTGATTTTGATCATGAATAGGATTGGGATTTAAACCTTAGGATGAATCTGTTGGTGGTATTGTACTCTCTTGGTGGCTTCATTTATTGAGCTTGCTAGTGTAGTGCTATTTTGGGAATCAAGTTGAGCGAGATTATATTCGTTGTTGTTGAGTATTATATCCGTTGCTTGGGATATCATTTTGGAATTAGATGTCTCTAATTGGTGGATTCTAAAAGAGACTTTGCTTTAGGATAATTGAGTTGGTACCCAAAGTTTGAGGAGTTTTGTCATAAATGAAAATCGATTCATTTTGAGTTTTAGATGATCTAAATGATTTGAGTGGTTGTCTGATTGCCAAATGATTGGTCATTTGTGGTTTGGAATTAGTAATTCTCTTTTATTCTAAAGGAACCATAGTTTGCTAATGTGACTATTTATATTTGAAGCTTCGAGCGTAGTAATGATCGAATTAAGGATGTTATGGCGTATTAAAGAATCTTAGACCGATAATGGATTTGGATTTTCCTTGTCCGTTATACTTTGGATGAGACTAGTGGATCTTAGATATTATGTTTGGTTGCGTTGGATTGTGTTTTTGATTTTCGAGGATGAAAAGTTTCAATTGTAAATTTAGGATAATGAGTTTAAGTAAATTGGTTAAGGATTTCATGGTAGTCCTTTACTTTGTGGTTGTTAGCCGATCATGTTTTCCATAGATAAATATTTTTGTTTGGTAAGTTTTCTAGTAAGAATTTTTGATTGAAACTAAGAAGATTGGTGCGTAATAAATCGTTTCATTGGATTGTTAGTTGTGGAGTCTACCGTGCCGATGTACCTTGTAGAATTTCCTAATTGGATTCGAATAATTGGGATTTGTTACTCGAAGTTTCGTGATTATGGAATATTTTTGTAGGATTTCTGATGATTGAAAATGATGAGTTGCAAATTGGGTAAAGTGCATTCTCTTGAAGATTTGGTTTATTAGTAGAGTTAGTAATGTCGAATTCTTGTAGATCTTACTCCCGACTTTATCTTGATCTTCCTATCCCAAAGAGTTCGATTTGTTTCGTTTTTGTGTGTTTTGTATATATTTTGTAATCGTGATTTGTGAACTTGATGTTCGAGTCGCTCTATGTTCGTGTAATGTCTTGTTATTTGATTTTATCTTTGATAAAACCTCCAAATTTCCATATTATATTTCTAATTTAACTTTTCAAAGAAGTCTAAAGATGGATTGTGTACCCTCTTTTTGGAGAAAATGGATTTCTTTTGATTTTATGTTTGGATTTTGCGTTTGGTTGGATGTTTGGACTTATTATTGGAGACGTCTAGTGACTAGTCCTGCACTTACTAACACTTGTATGATTTTCGATTTTACTATTTCAACTTTGATTTGGTTTTGATAGCTAGAGTTCTTGTTCGCGCCGGTCACTCTTTTGATTCGTAAATAAAGTTTCGCACTTATGAAAAAATTTCCTTAAACCGTTTTCGAGAAGAACCTCGTTTCATCAATGTTTCCCATGTAAAAGTTTTCGTGCTGATTTTGAAAACCGATTCTTGTGTTTGATACTTTTGTTTTTAACTCTCAAGTTTCGAGGTCGAAACTTTTTAAAAGGTGGGGTGATTGTAACACCCGCAAATGTACCCTATTTTTCTAGTAAAAATATTTTTACGGATACTTTTCAGCGAAATTTAGTTTTAAATTTAGAATTTAATTTTCCGAGTCGAGTTTAGAATTTCCGAGTTCGTATTTGGATATTTCGCGAGATTTCATGTAAAGCCCGTTTTAAGCCGTCTTTGACTTTTGTTGACTTTTTCCTTATACATCTCATACTACCACTTAACCTATTTCTTCACAACTCAAACACAACACTTACTTCATCACTAAGAAACCATCAAAACCCTTGCCTCCATTTTGATCCATTCTTAGAATCATCGTATCTCATTCGTTTCTTGCTCAAATTCACGTAAGTTCGTCTTATTCTTCCCCTCTCATCTTCCTCTCTCCGTATTGGTAATAAAATTACCGTCTTTCTCGCTTTTTAAATTATCCGTCTTTCTCAAGGTGAATGATATTCATCTTTTGTTATCTAATTGTAGGTGGAGACTTTCTAGAAATCGATTAAAGACGCGAAAAGGTAATGGTGAAGGGTTACTCGATATCATTTACGTGTTTTACATGCTTCTATGTTAGAATTCGTATTTAGAATACGATTAGAAAGCTTAGGATTCATGTTATTGATGATGATTGTTGTTAGTTGATGATTGTTGATGCTGATACTTGTTGTTTGTTGAGAATTGATATGAGAATTGATATGAGAAGTGATGATTTATGATAATAGTTGATGATGGTTGAGTTTAGAACAAATTGGAGTTGTCTAGACTCAAGTCACGGGCGTGAAATAGTGGCTGATCTTTTACCCTTGCGTAACAGAGTGTTTCACGGGCGTGAAATACAAGTCACGGTCGTGACTTGTGCAGTTTCACTACACTGACCCCTTTTCGTAAAATGATCATATCTCCTTCGTTACTGGCTTGTTTTGGGCTTGTGACCTATCGTTGGAACCGTAAGAGGATAAGCTATCGCCTCAACTTGAAATTTTGGCATTTTCATATCTAGAACTCTAGTTATGACAGTTTGAAGTGGACCCTTGTTTTAGTTAGTTTCCAAACTTGTTGTTTTGAGATAAGATTTATGTTTCCTATTTATTATGCTTCTTAAACTTGGTCTAATGCTTATGTATCATGTATTGATTCATGTTTATCATAGTTACATTTATATAATGCCCTATTATCATGCCTTGTGACGGTTTTTGGTATGTTCCACTTTGAGTCGTTTTTTACAAATGATACGGTTTGAGCACTATTTTGTCTTGTGCTTTGTACTCTCATTCCCTTGGCTACCTCCACGTTCGTAAGACTGGAATGTCGGAACGGGGAGGTATCCTACTGCTTAAATGCATGTGTTAGTGGGCATACGACGACGTTGTTGGGAGTTGAACGCATTGTGTTGATCGACCCGACCGTCAAATGTAGTGTACTTGCGAGGTGGTGTTATTTGCATGTAGCGTACCGCTTGTTATGAGGCTTGAGCTCTTTTCCACCTCTTTCGTGAATTATTCTACCGAATTTGGGGTACTCGGTATCATTTGATTGACCGAGTCTTGGATGCGAAACGTTTATCGCATGTCGAACTGGAAAATGCGATTCCGGGATTCTGGCCAGATTTAAACTAGGATCGGATATTTATATCGTCGTCCTACCAGAGGAAATTAGTGCACATATACGAAATGAATTGAATCGTGTATGCGTTCAGGGAAATGTCTTATCCCGTGGATGCCTTTTAATCATACTTGCCATGTACACGGTGCTAGTGCGTTTCATTTACCGTGAGAGATGTCGTCTTTGTGTCGTCCTTCTTGAATGCGTGATTTCATGACTTATTATTCATGGTCATTGCATGATTGGGCATCGTCTATGTATTGGTATGTTTGAATGGATGATAACATGATGGATTTATTCATGGTCATTGCATGACTTGGCATGGTTTGTTTGTCGAGTCTCAATCTTATCAAACTTATACCGCTAACGGTGAGATGCAAGCCCTAGTGAGCGTATTCGGTTGCCTAAGAGTGTCTTCCCCGAGTCTTTGAATAACATGATGGATTCGAATTTGTATTCCATATGCTCTTATCATTATTTATCGAATTGCCTATCTATCCTTATCGTATCTCACATGTATATTCATATATGCATGATTTTACTTTTGTATTTCCTTCTATGTACGTTTAATGTGATATGGCTGGGAGAACCCAGAGTTACTCCCCACTGATTGTGGCGTTCATGTTTTTCATGGATGAACAGGTTGCTTGCATGGATGGCTTTTTGCTTTGACTATTTTGGGTTCGAGTGTGAGCTAGCGGGCGTTGTTCCTGGAAGTTTCACCTCTAGACGATTTTAGCTAGTTTTGCTAAACACTTGTTCTGGAGTGTAAACTACTAAGGTTCACAAGTTTTAAGTAAGCTTGAAGAACTTGATTCAAACTGAGAACAAAACAGGTGACAAGGGATATTGTTTTAGGGATATTGAGTTGTTTAACTGAAAGACTCAGGGGATATGACTTAGAGACAATCCTCTACAGCAAGGCACAAGAAAAAAGGACTCAAAGACTGGATTTAGAGATAGTTTTCAAGTATTACAGCAAAGCACAAACACTCTAAACTAAACTCAACAGCAAGTAAGTTAACCACAGCAAAGCACAGGTATAACTTGACTCACAATACAAGGCACTGATCAAACACCTTGGAGATGTATCAGGCTTGCTTCAAACTACAGCTCTTAGCACAAGTTTGATAACATTGAGTGATTTCTCAAAGTTTAATTCATTCATTCATAAAAGTCTGCTCAAACAAACATACAAGACCTCTTTATATAGAGGGGCTGATAACTTGTGAGCCATTGGATGCACAGATCATCCAAGGGCCAACTTAGGATTCAAACTACTACTACTGACACTAATTAAGAGCCTCATAATAGGACGAGCTCAACAACTATAAAGAACAGACACAAGACACAAAAACAGACTGAACAAAAAGCAAATAAAGCAGTTTTGGAGTTTTCCTGAAATGGAAATCTGTTGTTCTTGTTGCCTTGTTGCTTTGCCTGGATGTGTTGCTGCTCCTTGGGACTCCCTACTCTTATTAGAACATAGATAAGACCTGCCTTGGACGAGGACAAGTTGACTTAAACAAAAGGAAACCACAAACTGCCTTGTACTTTCTCTGTTTTTAATGGGTTTGCTGGACTCTAACTTGGGGTGTCTGTTTCATGGGTTTTTACTAGACTTCAAAAGGATTTGTCCTGGACAAACTTGTAGCTTAGTGGGTTGGCTTGATGGTAGGCCATGGTGGGGGTGGTTGGGATGCTCTGGTGTACCTCCTAGATACAGGGTTTGTGAATTGGTCTGTCTGAGCCTGAAGGGTTTTGTTTCTGTCTTGTATGGGTAATGTGGGTTGTGTTGGGGCTTGGCATGGGTTGTTGAGTCTTGGATTGCCTCCCTCACTGTTGTAGCTTGGCATGGCTTGGTTTTGGCTTGTCATAGCTTGTTGTTTGGACCTTGTAACTCTAGCTTCCATCTGAGGGGTCATTGGGGTTAGGCTTGCCTTGTTTGTGGCTTGATCATCAAGGCCCCTTGGGTGAGCTCCTGCTGCAGCCTCCCCAGGTTGAAAAGGGCTTGACCTCAAGCCTGTGTCTTCTTCTCCCTCAGAGTCTTCAAAGAAAGGACTAAGATCTCCAACATTGAATGTCCCATGGACTGCATACTCTCCTGGTAGATCAATTTTGTAGGCATTGGGACCTATCTTCTCTATGACTTGAAAAGGACCATCTGCTCTTGGCTCTAGCTTGTTCTTTCTCTTGGAAGGGAACCTTTCTTTCCTTAGGTTGATCCATACTAGATCTCCTGGTGCAAAGTCTTTCTTGGTCTTAGGAACCTTGGCATTCTTCTTGTACAGATCATTAGCTTTCTCAATTTGTTTCCTGACTGATTCATGGAGTTTTAACATTTGTTCCACCCTCTTCTTGGCATCATAGTGGACTTCTGACCTGCACACATTAGACAAACTCAAAGGCATTAAGGGGTTAGTACCATAGACCACTTCAAAGGGGGAGTGGCCTGTGGCTGCTGATGGAGCTCTATTGAAAGAGAACTCTGCTTGAGCCAACTTCAAGTCCCAATCCTTGAGAGATTTGCTGACTATACACCTCAAGATTCTTCCCAAGGTCTTGTTAGTCACCTCAGTTTGGCCATCAGTTTGAGGGTGATGGGAGGTACTAAACAATAACCTAGTGTTAAGCAGTTTCCACAATGTCCTCCAGAAATGGCTCATAAACTTTGTGTCTCTGTCAGACACAATGGTCCTTGGAACTCCATGTAACCTCACCACCTCATCAAGGTATAGCTCTGCTACACTCACAGCATCCTCAGTCTTCTTGCATGCAATGAAATGTGCCATCTTACTGAACCTATCCACAACCACCATGATAGAATCCTTCCCTCTTGCTGTCCTAGGCAATGCCATTATGAAATCCATACTAACATCCTCCCAAGGCCTACATGGGACTGGTAGGGGAGTGTAAGGTCCTGCTTGGAAAGAACTCTTGGCCTTTTGACAAACTCCACACCTTCTGAGCACTATTTGAACTTCTCCCATCATCTTAGGCCAGTGGAATTGATCTTGTAGTATGTCCACAGTTTTCTGAACCCCAAAGTGTCCTCCAAGGCCACTCCCATGTACCTCCTTGATCAATAGGTTCCTATAAGATCCTCTGGGAACACACAACTTGTTTCCTTTAAACAAGAATCCATTTTGCAAAGTGTATGGTGAGTCAATGGTTCTTGTTCCCTCTTTCTGTGCTAACCAATCTTCTGCAAAGTCTGGATCTTCTTGATACATGTCCTTCATGAACTCAAAGCCAAGAACCCTTTGCTCCATAGTTGATAGCAGAGTGTACCTCCTAGACAATGCATCAGCCACCACATTTTGTTTGCCCTCTTTGTACTTGCTAGAAAAGGTGAATGACTGAAGGAACTCCACCCACTTAGCATGTCTGTGACTGAGCTTATGCTGGCCTCCTATGTACTTCAATGCCTCATGATCAGAGTGTAAGACAAAAGGTTTGGGCTTCAGGTAATGACTCCAATGCCTCAGAGCTCTGACAAGAGCATAAAACTCTTTATCATATGTAGAATAGTTTAGCTTGGCACCACTTAGCTTTTCACTAAAGTAGGCTACAGGTTTTTTCTCTTGGATGAGGACAGCTCCAATTCCCACTCCACTTGCATCACATTCAACCTCAAATAGGCAATCAAAGTTTGGCAATCTTAGGATAGGTGCACTGCACAAGAGCTTCTTCATGTGTTTGAAAGCCTGTAAAGCATTCTCAGTCCAAGTGAATTCTCCCTTCTTCATGCACTCAGTGAGAGGTGCTGCAATGGTGCTAAAGTCCTTAATGAATCTTCTGTAGAAGGATGCTAAGCCATGGAATCCCCTTACTTCTGTAATACTCCTAGGGATAGGCCAAGACTGGACTGCCATGATCTTGTCTTGATCAACTGAAATGCCTCTACCAGATACCACATATCCTAGAAACTTGACTTCCTCAGTCATGAAGGTGCACTTCTCAAGCTTCCCAAAGAGCTTGCTCTCCTTAAGTATTTCAAACACAGCCTCAAGATGCCTCAAATGATCATCCTTGCTCTTGCTGTAGATGAGGATATCATCAAAGTATACCACCACAAATCTCCCTAGGCAAGGCCTAAGCACCTCTGTCATCAATCTCATGAAGGTACTTGGGGCATTTGACAGGCCAAAGGGCATGACAAGCCACTCATAAAGGCCATGCTTTGTTTTGAAGGCTGTCTTCCACTCATCTCCTTCTCTGATCCTCAATTGATGGTAACCTTGCCTCAAGTCAATCTTAGAAAAGAACCTTGAGCCACTTAGCTCATCCAACATGTCATCAAGCCTAGGTATAGGGAACCTATACTTGACTGTGATGTTGTTGATAGCCCTGCTATCTATGCACATCCTCCAAGTCCCATCCTTCTTAGGAACCAACAATGCAGGCACAGCACAAGGGCTTAATGACTCCCTTACAAACCCTTTACTCATCAACTCTCCAACTTGCTTTTGTAGATCTTGTGTAGCCTTAGGATCACATCTGTAGGCTGGTCTATTAGGTAGTACAGACCCTGGCACAAGGTCTATTTGGTGTTCAATCCCTCTCAAAGGGGGTAAGCCATCAGGAAGTTCCTCTGGAAACACTCCCTTGAACTGATCAATGAGGGGCTTAACATCTGCAGGGATCACCTTAGACTCTTCTTCCTGAACTTTCTTTGATAGCAGCATTACTATAGGTTGCTCCTCACTACACTCCTTGACCATTGCTGACTCAGATAGAAATACAACTCCACTAAAATCCTCAGCCATACTTGGACTTCCATAGCTCTTATGGTGTGGTGGCAAGGGGGCTAATGTCACCTTCCTGCTCCCATGCTTGAAAGAATAGGTATTGCTTCTTCCTTGGTGTATGGAGCTTTTATCAAACTCCCATGGCCTTCCTAATAGCAAGTGACAGGCATCCATGGGAACCACATCACACAATACTTCATCCTTGTACACACTGCCAATGGAGAAAGGGACCATGCATTGCTTATCCACCTTAACCTCTGCTCCCTTACTCAGCCATCTCAACTTATAGGGGTGAGGGTGATCTTGAGTGCTCAACTTCAGCCTATCAACCATAGTAACAGAAGCCACATTGGTACAACTACCTCCATCTATAATAAGGTTACAAACCCTCCCTTGTATGGTACATCTGCTCCTGAAAATGAGGGACCTTTGAGCCTCCTCCAAAGGTATCTGTTGTGAATGCATTACTCTCCATAGGACTAAGCTGTGGCCTGTGTCAGGGAGTGCCACTATTGCCTCCTGACTAGACTCTTCTTCCTCACTCACCACTTCTTCAACCTCAGGCTCATCCCTTTCATACTCAACTAGACCCTCTTTCTCCCAAGCCCCAACTTCCATTATGGTTAAGGTCTTCTTAGAAGGGCAATCCTTCCTGAAATGTCCATAGCCTTGACATTGGAAGCACCTAATTCTGTTCTCAGTCAATGAAGTGCTTGGCTTTTGACCCATGATGCCCTTACCCTTGTCTAAGATAGGTGGGGGTGCTGTCTTGGGGGTATCCATGGTTCTAACCCCACTATAAGGTCTGGTTTGAAAAGGCCTAACAGGTTTTGGTGTAGCAGGCTTGGTCTTCCCTATCTTCTCAATTCTCAGAGATAGGTTGACAACATCATCAAATGACCACAAAGGTTGCATCCTAACCTTGTTAGCAATGTTCTTATCTAGACCCTCTAAGTACCTAGCAATCCTTTGCTCAGGTTTCTCATTTATATCACATTGTAAGGTGAGTTGTTCAAACTCCCTCAGATAAGATTCAACAGGTTTGTCTCCTTGTTTCAACTTAGAAAACTTGATAAACAGATCCTGGGTGTAATCCTTAGCAACAAATTTGTCTAACAGTTTCTTTTTCAGTTTAGTCCAAGACTTGATGGGTTCCTTACCTTCCCTAGCCCTTAACCCTTTCATAGTCTCATACCAAAGGGAAGCATACCCTTTCAGTTTAAGGATGGCTACTTTAAACGACTTGGAATCATTGTATCCCTTGTACTCAAAGATCCTTTCTACTTCTCTAAGCCATTCTAATAAGTCATCAGGATTAAGACTACCAGAAAACTCAGGGATATCTACCTTAAGATGTTTGTCTGTGTTCCTGTGGATGGAAGCTCTGCTTCTTGTTGAGTCATCTGAGTCTGGGTACTCTTCATCATCAGGTGGCCTTCCTCTGCCTCCTCCTTGGCCTCTTCCACGTCCTCTACCTCTCCCTCCAGCAAGCAAATGGTTGCCTATAACTTGGTCCAAGGTTCTGGTTAGGGAGGTTACAATCCCAGCCAGATCCTCCATCCTTGCTTCTACTCCTGCTAGTCTCTCTTCACTCATTGGGCTATTTTTGTGTTTTTAAATGTAGTTAGGGAAATGAACTCACTAAGACTCTCAACCAAAGCTCTGATAACCAATTTGGAGTGTAAACTACTAAAGTTCACAAGTTTTAAGTAAGCTTGATGAACTTGATTCAAACTGAGAACAAAACAAGTGACAAGGGATATTGTTTTAGGGATGTTGAGTTGTTTAACTGAAAGACTCAGGGGATATGACTTAGAGACAATTCTCTACAGCAAAGCACAAGAGAAAAGGACTCAAAGACTGGATTTAGAGATAGTTTTAAGTATTACAGCAAAGCACAAACACTCTAAACTAAACTCAACAGCAAGTAAGTTAACCACAGCAAAGCACAGGTATAACTTGACTCACAATACAAGGCACTGATCAAACACCTTGGAGATGTATCAGGCTTGTTTCAAACTACAGCTCTTAGCACAAGTTTGATAACATTGAGTGATTTCTCAAAGTTTAATTCATTCATTCATAAAAGTCTGCTCAAACAAACATACAAGACCTCTTTCTATAGAGGGGCTGATAACTTGTGAGCCATTGGATGCACAGATCATCCAAGGGCCAACTTAGGATTCAAACTACTACTACTGACACTAATTAAGAGCCTCATAATAGGACGAGCTCAACAACTATAAAGAACAGACACAAGACACCAAAAACAAACTGAACAAAAAGCAAATAAAGCAGTTTTGGAGTTTTCCTGAAATGGAAATCTGTTGTTCTTGTTGCCTTGTTGCTTTGCCTGGATGTGTTGCTGCTCCGTGGGACTCCCTACTCTTATTAGAACATAGATAAGACCTGCCTTGGACGAGGACAAGTTGACTTAAACAAAAGGAAACCACAAACTGCCTTGTACTTTCTCTGTTTTCAATGGGTTTGCTGGACTCTAACTTGGGGTGTCTGTTTCATGGGTTTTTACTAGACTTCAAAAGGATTTGTCCTGGACAAACTTGTAGCTTAGTGGGTTGGCTTGATGGTAGGCCATGGTGGGGGTGGTTGGGATGCTCTGGTGTACCTCCTAGATACAGGGTTTGTGAATTGGTCTGTCTGAGCCTGAAGGTTTTTGTTTCTGTCTTGTGTGGGTAATGTGGGTTGTGTTGGGGCTTGGCATGGGTTGTTGAGTCTTGGACTTTCTCCCACACTGTTGTAGCTTGGCATGGCTTGGTCTTGGCTTGTCATAGCTTGTTGTTTGGACCTTGTAACTCTAGCTTCCATCTGAGGGGTCATTGGGGTTAGGCTTGCCTTGTTTGTGGCTTGATCATCAAGGCCCCTTGGGTGAGCTCCTGCTGCATGTTCTTTGCTAACATTTTAAGAGACCCCGTCTCTTTATTGTATTTCGTACTTAGTTTGTAATATTTTGACATTCCTCGTATTATCTATCTTGCATGTATAAAAGTTTTTAAAACTTCATATTTTCGCGTATTGTTTCACATGCTTGTATGTTTTATCTTTCCGCATTCGCGAGGGTTGTCACAGTAGTTGGGGTTTTTTCGGGTTTGAAGAAAAATGAAGAAAGCGGATGAATGCGGATGAGTTTCTGTTGTTCTGGAATAATACACAAATTGGCGACTGAATTTGGTAGTCGCCAAATTGGCGACTGAAATCAGTCGCCAAAAGGCTTTTTCAGTCGAAAATTTGGCGACTGATTTCAGTCGCCCGAGTTTTTATATATAATCTTGCATTATTGTTTCAGTCGCCAATTTGGCGACTATTTTCGGTCGCCCGAATATATTTTCAGTCGCTAAATTGGCGACTTCTAGTATCAGTCGCCTTAATTCAGTCGTCTGAAACAAGATTTCTTGTAGTGCATTTTGTTTTAATCATAGCCCCTCACCTATTTTATTCAATGGTTTAGATGATGACTCATGGACACAACAAAGGAAGATGGACTCACTTGATCTTATCTCTCTCTCTCTCTCTCTCTCTCTCTCTATATATATATATATATATATATATATATATATATATATATATATATATATATATAGGAATTGAATGATGTTAGGCACCCTTCTTAGGGTGAGGCAGCTGTACCCATCCTAGCCGTCGGATCTAAAACATATGGATGTTTCAGATTGTACCACCTGTCCCCCAACAAAACTAATTTGTGTTACTGACATTTCCTTCATTATTTTCATTTATTCTTCTCACTCTCTTCCACTCTTTCTCTCTCTCTTCTTCAGCTCATTATTCTTGCCGAACAACCTCCATTTTCATGGCGAACAACCTCCATTTTTCTTGCCATTTTCGATCTCGAGCTTCCTAATTTTCAATCTTGGTAGGATATCTCAACCTATTTGTGATTAGCTACTGTTTAATAGGAATTAATCGATTTCCTGTTAATTTAATTGTTCAATTTTGTTCATTCTATTAATTAATTCGATTTCCTGTTAATTTAATTCATCTTATCTAAGTTTGATGATTTTAGTTGAGTTAAAGAAGCAGATCGCATGTTCCCTTCAATTATCGAACAAAACTGACAATTATGTCGCATTCAAGGTACAAATTTCATGTACTTTAGCTTGATTTTACCAGTTTTGATTCAAACGTATGCTGCTGTCGCATTCAATGTACAATTTCGTGTAATTTAGCTTGAATTTCTCAATTTTCGTTGAAATGTAAGCTTTTTGATCGCCGAATTTGTGTTTGATTTGATTTTTGTTCGGTTTGATCTGTGAAATGAGGTCTAGGTACAGATTTCGCGTACTTTAGTGTCATTTTCTCAGTTTTTCGTTGAAATGTATGCTGTTTGATTGCGAAATTTGTGTTTGATTTCATTTGTTTGGTTTAATTTGGGAAATTAGGTCTACGTACAAGTTTCATGTAATTTATTGTGATTTTATCGGTTTTCGTTGAAATGTGTACTGTTTGATTGCGAACTTGTTTTTGATTTGATTTTTGTTTGTTTCGGTTTGCGAACTTGTTTTTGATTTGATTTGTACAAGATGAATTCTAATTTTGTTTTTAGTTATGAGATATAATGTCTCCCTTTTTGTTCGTGTGCATCCGACACTTGATTTTCTCAAACTTAGACAATCTTTTCGAAACCTTCTAATAGTCTCACAAACAACGTTCATTATATTTGAAACCTGCTTAACATTCATTTTTATTATATAAGTGAAACTTGGCGTGTTGTGTTGTGATTCTAAGACCAAATGTTGTGAAACTCCTTGAAACTAGGAAATTTATTTGTTACAGTAGGCCATCTGTTTGTGAATTCTACAGCTTAGGTTTGTGAAACTTGGCTTGTTGTGTTGTGATAGTCGGTCTGTCACGGTGAAACGTTAATCAGATGATGCACATATGTTTGTTTAGTCGTGAATCTAGTTCCTGACTTTGTGAAACTTAAGTATGATTTTGTGAACCTTATAATAGTCGGCCAGTCACGGTGAAAAGTTAATGATATAATGCATATATGTTTGTTAAGTTGTGGATCTAGGACCTGACTTTGTGAAATATAAGTATGATTTTGTGAACCTTATAATGGTCTCTCTGTCAATGTGAAAAGTTAATATATGATGACTATATATTTGTTTAGTTGTGAATATAGGACATGATTCTGTGAAACATAGAAATATTTATGTGAACCTTAGTTTGTGGTGTGAGTCTAAGACCTTAGTTTGTGAAACTGCTGTGAACATAGGAATTGACTTTGTGAAAGTAGGCCATCGTTTTGTGAATCCTACATCTATGGTTTGTGAAACTACATTTTTAACAACTTATATTTGGTCATGCAGGAATGGTGTTTTATCCCCTTAGTTAGATAATATGAAGGAGCTTGTTTGCAATCGTGAGTGCACTCCCGCTGAACCTGCTAACAAAAAAAGAAAGATTTCACATAAAATGCCTAAAATGCCTTCTTTGAGAAGTAGGATGTCTCCTTCTGGTATTTACCAATTTATCAACAATCCAACCAATAAACCATAAGATAATCAAATTTTGGCAATCAAACAAATGGGCTTTGAGGGTCTCTTGCACCTTCAAACTGACACAGTCCCAGGAAACTTGGCTTACTGGCTTGTCTCTACTTTTGACCCGTACAAGGGATGCTTGTTGGATGGCAATCTTCCTATTTTAGAGGAAGACATACATGCTTGTATGGGAATACCAATGGGACCACTGGTAGTTGATGAAGCACCAATCGGAGATAAGTCTCCACAGTTTTTATCTCTTTTGGAGGACTTCAAAAGTCAATATGAAGGTGATCTAATTGACGTTAAAGTCATCCTTAGGAAACTTTCTACACAAATTGATGGTGGTGACAGTTTCAAAAGAAACTTTATTGTATACATCTTCTTAAGTTTCTTAGGTGGTGTAAAAGGCAACAAGGCAAGTCTGCGAATCCTTAAAAGCCTATCTGACACGTCTTTGATTTCGGAGTATAATTGGTGTAATTTCATAAAAAAGAAACTAGCTGAGCAAGTTTTGTCGTGGCAAAAGGAGGAGTTTTCTGAAGAAAAAACAGTCAAGGAGAATTGGTTTGGCGGGCCTATTATGGTCTTGGTTTTTATCTATTTAGATAGGTGTGTTTTTATGGTTCGTACAGTAAGTAGACAATATCCCACATTGTCTACGTGGACAAAAAAAGCTATATCAAAGAGAATAAAGGATGAATTAAAATCAAAAAGTTCTTTCGGTCATGGTTCTGTTGAGGGTGGAATTGTCATCAATCATAAGCCACTTCCTAAGATTGAGCTAGTGCAATCTTCCAAGCCCACTATTGTATCTGAGCAACATCCAATGCCAAAGAAGGTTATTCCTTCAGTTCTGGAGGAAGAAGATAAAGATGATCGAGACAGAAACAATGTTCCAACTAGCAGCCAAGTTAATAATGTCTTTGTTGATAAACTTGTTAGCAAGGCAAATAATTTGGCTAAAGCTTTTGTGGAGTACAAATCTGTTGCTAGTGAAGCTTTGAACAAACTACCTTCCTCAGAAGTAGTTTGTAAAATGGTCACGGCTGTTGATGGTATAGCGTACGGGTTTAATTTATCCCAACAAAGCAAATCAGATGAGGAGAATGAGGGTAAGGACAATGAGGAAGATCACGTTGTACATACTGACAAGGTGGTAGAGAATGTTTTACGGGATGTT
>JAIUZE010003845.1:0-13133 GCA_022085475.1 Heliosperma pusillum
AATACCTTTCAATATTGCAAGGCTCAATTTGTCGGATTCTCGCGGATTCACTCAAGCACTCATAAGTTTATGTAAAGGTGAGTTTTGTGAAGATAGAAAGAAATAGAAACACTCACTCAACTTATGAAATATGCATGCATTCTAATGTGATAGTAATTTCCCCAACAAATACGCATTCGCTACAAAGTACATGAATCAGGACAAAAAGGAAGGCTAATGGGTGAAGGTAGAAATGGGTTGTGCCAAGGCACGTTTGGGAATGTGGGGCTAAGACCGGTAGTCGAAGCGACACGTACCAAAACAAATCTACAAGACTAGCACAAACCAACACCGACTAGAGAAATCATCTTAAACTTTGACAACGCAAGAGAGATCGAAATTGCTCTCTAAATATGCATTAGACTCTAGTATAATCCCTTTCATTTTCCCTTGAATAATTCAATGAAGCAACATATTTTTCTTTCTTTTTTTCTTCTTTTTCATTTTCTTCTTTTTCAAATCAAATCTCTTTTTTTCTTTTCTTCATCATTTTTTTTCTTTTCTTTTGCTTCACAACTTTTCTCAACAAAGGGAATAAATGACACAATTGCCAACATACTTGCTACACCCAATTGATATTCTTTTTGAAATCCCGACCCAACCATAGTAGACAAGTAGACAAGGAAAACATGCAACTGCGACTGTCTCGATAAGGTAGGCAAATTCTAGGAATGTAGCTATTAGATAGGTTATGAAACAGGCTACAAAGGCTCAAATGGGCTAAACATAGAGAACTTAATAATAAGGGTATAAAATCAAGTCTTTTTGGCTATGTGAGGCTTATTTGAACAAAAAGAACCACCTTTCATCAGGCACTTATCAAACGAACGCGTATAGTATCAAGAAACGAATGTCACACTTATGCAATTTGATGTTACACATTCCACAAGGAGTACCACACTCAAGCCTAAAAACAATGCGACCAGTTTATTGATGTTCCTGGCCTAGGAAGCTCTAAAGACCTCAGAATTTTAAGTGGTTTACCAACAAAAATTGCCAAATCTAATTAGCATAAGGTATGTCAAAAACGGTCAAGACTGGTACTATGAGCTTTGTTTTCAAAAATAGTAAGTCAAAACAATGTACATGGACAACTTATTGGGATTCAAATGCAGAAACAATGCAAATTATCATCATTGTAATTCAATTCACCAAGACTCGACCTAATAAAATAAAAACATGTTTTTGGATTTTGTAAATTTTTCAATTTTTATGATTTTTTTTTTCTTTCACACAACGGAAATAAACACACAACATAAATAAAGACTCTCCCCCAAACCTAAATGTCACAGTGTCCTCATTGTGACGCTAACAGCACAACATCACACAACAACCAACAACAGCAACCTAAAGGACACTACTAACAAAAGGGAAAAGGGGAAATAGCTAAAAGAAAATACAATAAAAGAAAGTACAAGGATAGATAATACCAGCTTATAAGCATAGCTTCCCCCAAACCAGCTGCAAAATGAGGGTGTAGTGGCCAGCTGCCACTACTGCGCCTGATCATCATCATCATCATCATCATCATCATCATCATCTCCCCTCCCAGCAGAACCAGAAGTAGAAGCCCGAAACGGGTCACCAAACCCACCAACTGGAGCATCCGGTTGGATAGGAGTATACCAAGAACGACCCAGGCAACCATAATCGTGACTAAACTCCTGAGAAAACTGCTGAGGAGTCACCCCATAATTATCAAACACACCCGTCTCATCACCCGGACCTCGGTAGTAGCTCGGCGGAGTCCAACCAGCAGTGGCATTAAGATCAGTCCGCATAAGGTTCTCCCAAAGTCCCCTCATCACCAAGTCATTGTTTATTCCTTGGTGAATCCTAATCTCCCTCTCTAAAGCTGGATCATAGGTGTAAGCAGGTGGAGGGTAAGGGTAAGGAGCTGGGGTGGGTGTAAAGCGTGGAATCGGAGTGGTGGTAGTCTAAGCAGAAGTAGATGGGGTAATCCGCCGACGAGGTCGACAGTTCTCGGCTAAAGCAAAAATAAGCTCAGGTGGAACCACATAAGAATGAGGGGGAGGGGTAGGTCCAGTCTCAGGATCATGGGTAGACAACCGCTCCGTAGAAGGGAGACGGTTATCGGTATCAGGAAGAGCTATCCACTGGGTCCCCCGTACCCGCCACTGAAATCTATTGTTTCCTAACGCATTTATCCAACAAAGGGGGTGGCGCAAGTACTCCTCATCCACTCTAGGGGCATGAAGGGGGGTCATTGGTGTGTAGTTACGGTCTCCCCCAAACCCAGCAAGTCTCCTAGCCAACTTAGTGACCCAGGCACCACAATCTAAGGAATGTTGGGTAGCGGAAGTGATCCTCCAGAAAGCAAAGCACACCAAACCAACCGGATTAAAATAAAAATCAATCTCATGCATGGGGTTGAGGGTAGAAGCAAGTAATAAGACCTCATGAGAATTAAGCTTACTTAGGTCCTTCCTAGCAAATAAAAGGAGGCTAAAGAAACGCAAAAACAACCTTAGACAAGGATGTTGCACATCATTGACCGCCATGGCATTGACACGTGCCTCAGGAAGACCCGTAAATAAACGAAAATATTCAACGGCTTGAAAGCCGGAAGGAACAGCAATAAAAGTATCATCGTCACCGACAGAAAGACCCAAATGATTCGCCAATTCGGCGTAGGACAACACAAAATCCCTATTAAGCAACCTAAAAGACACACTTTCATTGGTCTCGTCCCAATCATAGGAACTGAAAAATTCAAGTGTCAATGGTCGGTAAGAAAGCTCATTTAGGGAATATAGCCCCCCAAACCCGATTCGGTGAAACATAGCAAACATGGCATTCCCAAAACCGAGTGAATCAAGAACGTTGGGGCACACACAGCGAGTAGGGTCCATAGGACGACCCATAAGCAAAGCAAACGGTCATGCTGCTCTTGTGTGTTGAAAACGATCCAAGGGTAGTCGGGGTTACTCGGAATTGCTTCTATGTCGGGTTGGCGAACAATACGGGGTGCTCTACGACGCTTACTAGTTCCTTCTTGCCTAGACATAGCTAATTAAAGTAAATAAAACACAACAAACACAACTCTATGCTCAAAAGACGGATTAGCTAACCCTAACTCGAAAAAAAATTCAAATTTGAGGCTAAAACGCAAGAAAGACGGAGCAATTAGCAATGCAAGAGTGAATAATTACTAAATAACAAGGCTAGGAAGCAACAACAACAAATTAGAAGCACAAAATTGAAGAAATAAGAAACAAACCCTAATTCACGTTTTGGGCAAAATAAGGGAGCAAAAATACCGATTTCTTCACAAATTGAGCTTGAAACAAGTAAATTAATGTTTGTTGATGCAAGATTGATGATTAAATGATGATATGAATGACTTTGCTTGAGTTATATGAGGAGAGTAAGGATGAGGGAGAGAAGAGAAAGACGAAATAAGAAGAAATATGTGAGAAAAATTGGGGAAAACCTGATAATTAAGCCTCGGACCGGTCTGAACCGAATCGACTCGATCGAGCAAATGGGCTTGCTCGATCGAGCAACCAAATTTTTCACGATTTTTCGCCTTTGCTCGAGTGGCTAACTATGGATATGCACAAAAACTCGATCGAGCAGTAGTGTGCTCGGTCGAGCAACCATCTTTTTCAGATTTTCCTCGTGTTTCTCTTCTTTTCTTCTTTCGTTCTTTCGTTTCTTCATTATTAAAGCGATTTCCGATTGTATGAGCTGCAAATACTCAATAAAATTGTGAGATCGCTCCCTCACCGCACTCAATAAAGCACAACTATATTAACTATCCAAGCTAAATCGAGTTAAACTATAACATTAATAACTAAGCTAATCGAAAAATAAAATTTACAACTGAAATACAAGTAAATGCCGGGTTGCCTCCCGGTTAGCGCTGGTTTATAGCGGTCCCGCACGACCGTGTTACCTCAAAGTCATGGGGATTTTTCAAGAGTGAAAAGGTCGACGGCCTCTATCACTCCAATAAATGCTCCATCATAGTAGATCTTCAAGCGTTGACCATTGACTTTGAAAACCTCACCCTTGTCGGTTTGTAGTGAAACCGACCCAAACTTGTTTACCTCGGTAACTGTGAACGGTCCCGACCATCTGGACTTGAGTTTACCTGGAAACAAACGCAAACGGGAGTTAAATAATAATACTTTATCACCAATTTTAAATTCCCGCTGCATGATATGCTTGTCATGCCATTTCTTTGTCTTCTCCTTGTAAACCCGAGCACTATCATAGGCATGCAATCGAAACTCATCAAGCTCGTTCAACTGCATAAGTCGTTTCTCACCCGCCAGTGAGGGATCCATATTAAGCTCTTTTATGGCCCACATAGCCCTATGCTCAAGTTCTACCGGTAAATGGCACGCCTTGCCATAGACTAACCGGTATGGAGAAGCACCAATTGGAGTCTTAAAAGCAGTTCGGTAAGCCCATAAAGTGTCATCAAGCTTACGACTCCAATCCTTCCTAGATTTACTCACGACTTTCTCAAGGATTGACTTAATCTCCCTATTAGAAACCTCTACCTGACCACTTGTCTGCGGATGATAACTTAACCCCCGACGATGTGTAACACCATATTTCTTCAATAAAGAATTAAGATGACGTTCATTGAAATGCTTTCCTCCATCGCTAATGAGAGCACGAGGAACCCCAAATCGTGGGAAAATGATCTTCTGAAACAGTTTGATAACTGCTTTGGCATCACAAGTAGGAGTGGCAATGGCTTCCACCCATTTGGAGACATAATCAACTGCTACCAGAATATATTGGTTACCATGGGAAGATGGGAATGGCCCTTGGTAGTCAATACCCCAAACATCGAATATCTCAACTTCCAAAATACCCGTTTGAGGCATCTCATGCCTTTGAGAAATGTTACCCGTCCTTTGACATGCGTCACAAGAACGGACAAAAGTAGTAGCATCCTTGAGAATAGTCGGCCAATAAAAACCCGACTGCATAACTTTAGCAAACGTCCTTGAGGGACCATGATGACCGCCATATGAAGAAGAGTGACAATGAGAAAGGATGGCATGTACCTCACCCTCTGGAATACATCGTCGATAAATGCCGTCGGCACATTCCCGGAATAGATAAGGATCATCCCAAAAATACCTCTTGACATCGTGTTGAAACCTCTTCTTTTGCTGATAGGATTGATCTGGAGGCATAATTCCCCCAACCAAAAAGTTGGCATAATCGGCAAACCATGGAGTCTCCATGGTAATGGCAAGGAGATGATCATCAGCAAACGAATCATCAATGGGGATGGAATCTCCCTCTTCAAACCTCAGACGAGACAAATGGTCAGCAACCACATTCTCTGCACCTGACTTATCCCGGATCTCCAAATCAAATTCTTGTAGCAACAAGATCCAACGAATAAGCCTAGGTTTGGCTTCCTTCTTAGCCAACAAGTATTTCAGTGCTGCATGGTCAGTATAGACTATCACCTTAGAACCCACAAGATAGGCTCTAAACTTATCTAAGGCAAAGACAACTGCAAGTAACTCCTTTTCAGTGGTAGCATAGTTAACTTGCGCATCATCCAACGTCTTACTGGCATAGTAAACTGCATGTAGCACCTTATCCTTCCTTTGCCCCAAAACAGCCCCAACTGCATAGTCACTGGCATCACACATTATCTCAAACGGCAATGTCCAATCAGGAGACTGGATAATAGGAGCTGAGATTAGAGCTTGTTTAATCCTGTCAAAAGACTTAACACACTCATCAGTAAAGATAAACGGGGCATCCTTATGGAGAAGCTTAGTCATTGGTTGAGCAATTTTCGAAAAATCCTTAATAAAACGGCGATAGAACCCCGCATGACCAAGGAAACTTCTAACACTTTTAACATTCACCGGGTACGGTAATTGCTCAACCACTTCCACTTTAGCTTTATCCACTTGGATGCCTCGTCCAGACACCAAATGACCAAGTACCACCCCTTCAGTTACCATGAAGTGGCACTTCTCCCAGTTTAACACAAGATTGCTTTTCTCACAACGTTGCAAGACCTTAGTCAGATTAGCTAAACAACTATCAAAATCGGTCCCATAAACACTGAAGTCATCCATAAAGACCTCCATAATAGACTCGATATAATCAGAAAATATAGCCATCATACAACGTTGAAAGGTGGCAGGGGCATTACATAACCCAAAAGGCATTCTTCGGTAAGCAAAGACACCATAAGGGCATGTGAAGGTAGTCTTTTCCTGATCGTCAGGATGGATGGGGATTTGAAAGAATCCCGAGTAGCCGTCTAGATAACAAAAATACTTATGACACGCTAGACGCTCTAACATTTGGTCAATGTAGGGAAGAGGGAAGTGGTCTTTCCTAGTGGCTACATTTAGCCTCCTATAATCAATACACATCCTCCACCCAGTCACTAGTCTAGTAGATATGAGCTCGTTTTTCTCATTAGTGACGACCGTAGTCCCTCCCTTCTTAGGGACTACCTGAACAGGACTGACCCACTTGGAATCCGAAATAGCATAAATGATCCCAGCATCTAACAGTTTCTGCACCTCTTTTCTAACTACCTCTTGCATAGTGGGGTTCAAACGACGCTGACCCTGCCTACAAGGTTTATGGTCTTCTTCTAAGTGGATACGGTGCATACAAAAGTCAGGACTAATACCTTGTAAATCGTCAATGCTATAACCTATAGCCTTTTTGTGTCTTTTTAAAACCACCAACAAATCAGTAAGTTGGCTTTCAGATAGGCTAGCACTGACAATTACAGGATTCATCTCATGGGAATCAAGAAAAACATATTTAAGATGAGAGGGGAGGGGTTTAAGTTCAGGTTTCTTTACCTCGATAACCTTAGTGGGGTTACCTAAGCTATAAACCTTCTGTAACTTGCAATCCTCTCCTGTCAGCAGTTGTTCCATTGCAACTACTTCTTCATTCCGTGAGCTTCCAGCTTCAGCAGTGCTGGAAATTAAGGCGATCTCCAGAGGATCCCTATTCAAACACAAAGAAAGACAGTCATCAATGGTTATATCAACAATATCGACTCTATGACATGTCTCTTCTAACATGGGATGTTTCATGGCATTGTCTAAGTTAAAAGTAATTGTATCATCCCCCACTGTTAGTGTAAGTCTCCCATTCTTAACATCTATAACCGCCCCCGCAGTATGGAGGAATGGTCGTCCCAAGATGATAGGAATTTGGGTGTCCTCAGCCATATCTAAGACAACAAAGTCAACTGGTATGAAAAACTTCCCTACTCTAACCGGTACGTCTTCTAAAATCCCTAAAGGGTGTTTAATAGAACGGTCGGCCATTTGTAAGGTCATGGTTGTAACAGTAAGTTGACCCATATTAAGCTTTTTGCATATAGAAAATGGCATAACACTAACACTAGCCCCTAAATCACAAAGGGCTTTGTCTATGGCTAAGCAACCTATATTACAAGGAATAGAAAAACTCCCTGGATCCTTTAGCTTTGGTGGGGATCTGGATTGCAACACAGCACTGCATTCCTCAGTAAATGCAACCGTCTCCACTTCATTAAAGGACCGCTTCCTTGTCAATATATCTTTCATGAACTTTGCATAAGCCGGCACTTGAGTAATCAACTCGGTAAAAGGCACACTCACTTGCAGATTCTTGACCACTTCCATAAACCTCCCAAACTGTTTATCAAGCTTGGATTTATGTTGGCGGTGCGGAAAAGGAAGTGCAATGGTAATGGGCTCGGCTTCTTTAGCTTTGGAAGATGAATTGGAAGTGTTTTCATCCTGATCAGGGGTTGCTCGATCGAGCAGAGGTCTTGCTCGATCGAGTTTTGGTGTACTGTAGCTTTCAGAAACTTCCCGAGACAAATTTGAGCAAATTTTCTGGGTTGCTCAATCGAGCTAGGGGGTGATGCTCGATCGAGCAACCTCTATTTCAGCCCCTTTTTCGCCTTTTTTCGAACTTTGATCAGCAACTTCCAAGCTTTCATTGGTTTCATCCCTTATCATTTCAGGGCCTTTGTAATGGGTTCCACTCCTCAAAGTGATAGCATTGGCTTGTTCATGTGGAGGGTGTCCTTGAGGAGGAAGATTACCGGGTTGTTTATGTGGATTTTGAATTGCCAATTGGGCAATTTGAGTGTCCACCATCTTATTATGAGCTATTAACTGTGATATCTGAGCATCTTGCTTTTGTTGGATCATAAGACTCTGCTGCAACATGGCTTTCAATTCCGCCATATCATTACTTGGAGGTGGTGGAGGTGGAGGTTGTTGAAAGTTTTGGCCACCTTGACTGGAGCGGTTATAATTACCTTGGAAATTGCGATTCTGAGGAATCACATAAGAAGAACCTTGTTGCTGATGTGGCGGTGGGGTAGGATTAAGAACATTCTGACTTCGGTAGGATAGATTTGGATGCTCTTTTGTCCTTTCATTGTAAAAATTGGAGTAAGGTGTACCTTGCTTAAAAGATTGAAAAGCAAGGACTTGCTCAACCGTACTCATACATTCCACTGCAGTATGCCCCATAGTACCACATCTTTCACAGGTTGGCTCTTGTTGAACCATGGCATGAACCGTTTGCTTATTTTCCAACGACTTTGAAGTTTGTAACTCGGCAATTTTGGCAGTTAATGCCTCCAACTGAGCTGCAACTGCATTATCCGTACCTCCTCTCCTCACATTACCCCTAGGATTCCCATACTCAGCAGTGTGAGTAGCCATCTCATCAATTAACTTCCAAGCATTGGCATCAGTAGTGTTATTTTGGAATCTCCCATTAGCAGCAGAATCCAACAAATTCCTCTGATCATCATATAACCCATTATAAAATTGGTTGCATAAGAACCAAGTATCAAAACCATGATGTGGAACAGACTTGACAAGCTTTTTGAAGCGAACCCAGGCCTCATTAAAGTTCTCTTGGGGACCTTGTTTGAAACTTGTGATTTGACTTCTAATGGCATTGGTTTTCTGAGGCGGAAAATATCTTTTGTAGAATGCAAGAGCCAAAGAATTCCAATCGGTGATGCCAAGTGCAGCCATATCCAACTCACTCAACCAATCTTCTGCCCCGTCTCGTAATGAAAAGGGAAATAACACCAACTTGATCTGATCTTGTGTCACCCCACCCGTAAAAGGAATAGAGCAACAATAGTTGGTAAATTTCTCCATATGCTTAGCAGGATCCTCAGTAGGGCTTCCTCCAAACATGTTTCGCTTCACCAAAGAGATATAAGATGGACGAATCTCAAAAGTACTATTACCCGTAGTAGGGAGTTGAAATCCCTTGGGAATAGATGCAACAGTAGGCTCCGAGTGGCTGGCTAGAGTAGACATGGTTGTAGTAGGTGCAGAAATAGGTGTATCCTCTTCTAAGGACGGTTTTTCTGCGATGAATTCGGCGTAAACTGTTTCAAGCGTACTCAAGTCTTCCGCTTCTTGAATTTCCTTCCAAAAGTTTCGCCTAGACCGGAGAGTCTTCTCTGGTTCGGAATCGTAGGGCACGAGAACGGACCTAGAACACCTGGGCATAAAAAAAAACTAAAGAAAAGGATGAGAACGGTCTCAAGGAACTTAGGTTCCCTGAGACGAAAAAGACAAACTAAGTAGAAACAAACAGAAAAATGTTGCCTCCCCGGCAACGGCGCCAAATTTGATAAGGGTAAAGTCGCGTCACCTTAATCAAAGTAAAACCTAATTCACTACTAACTAATAGTCAGCGGTAAGCCAGGTATCGAATCCACAGGGAGGCGGTAGTATTCTAATCTGTTAAACTAAGTTCGTCTCTAAGGTAACAATTTCGGGGTTTGAGATTGAGTTCTAAACTAAAAGCAATCAATAACAACAATAAATAACAACAATAACAATAACAATAACAACTATAACTAATAATAATAACAACTAGTAATAAGTAATAACTAAATAAGCAATAACAAACTAATAAGGTTGAAAACAATGAGATTAAAAGTCTAGGGTCACAGGTTCACTAGGATTATTGTTCAGGGGTAAGGAGGAAATCAACTATCATGCAATAAAGTTATCTAAGGTCACAAGATCGGTCGATTCAATTGTGCCCTTTAGATCCACAATTTAACATGCGATCGCTATCATTAAACGAGTTCTATTCAATTATCGTAGCCTATCTTAGTCTTAACCCGGTCGGTGTCAATCCTAATTTGCAAGACTAGTTAATTAATCCTGGCCAGTAATCAAACAACTAGAATTAAAACGATAATCAAACGATAACCATGCACTTGCAATTCAATCAATTAATCTACCCCTTCTAACAATCCTAGATCCCCTTTCAACCCTAGAAAGGAATTTAGCTACTCATGATAATATAAACAACAACAATAATAATTAAAGTAAACATAATTAATAACTATGAAAGGATGAACAAGGAACAATTGAGAACAAGAAGGTAATTAAATAAATAACTAAGAAAGATTGAAGAATACCGATTACAAGATGAACTAAAGACAATCGTCTTTGATGAAATAAATCCGGAGGCAAAGTAAATTAAACTAGGGTTTCTGAATTAAAGCTTAAAAGTATTCTAAAGCCTAAGAAAGCATGTATCTCAATCTCTAATTAAGAAAGACGAGCTTTCTTTTTATATTACAAAAGATCTAACTAATTAGGTTAAAATTAAGGAAAACACGAAAATCCGCCGAAATAGTGACTTGCTCGATCGAGCAAGGGCCTTCTGCTCGATCGAGCAAGCTCTGACCACGACTCGACCGAGCAAGGTTGGACTGCTCGATCGAGCACACCTTCCTTTAGCTCGTTTTCTTCACTTTCCTTCATTTCTTCTCTTTTCTTCCTCGATTCCCGTGCCTAGCTTCTACGATCCAACTCCGCCATGCTCCATATCTACTCGAAAAGCTCCAAATGCATCCAATCTGCATTAAAACATAACAAAAGCGGCAGAATCTATATTCTAGCTAAAATAGCATAAAAATAAGCAAGGAAAGACGGTAAATCGAGTAAAATCCGTCTAAGGGAGGCATAAAATATGTATATAAATAATGATCATCAAACTCCCCCAAACCAATCCTTTGCTTGTCCCTAAGCAAAGCACTCGACACTTACAAAGACAAACATACAAATGGTGAATGAATAACTCAAAGCTAATGTTAATGCACATACAAATCCCAAGCTATCCATATCTATAACAAAGTAATGACCAAGTTGTACCAATAAAACAAATTCAAAGCCGGAACGCATTAAGTTCGCGTCACCTTAATCAAAGTAAAACCTAATTCACTACTAACTAATAGTCAGCGGTAAGCAAGGTATCGAATCCACAGGGAGGCGGTAGTATTCTAATCTGTTTAACTAAGTTCGTCTCTAAGGTAACAATTTCGGGGTTTGAGATTGAGTTCTAAACTAAAAGCAATCAATAACAACAATAAATAACAACAATAACAATAACAACTATAACTAATAATAATAACAACTAGTAATAAGTAATAACTAAATAAGCAATAACAAACTAATAAGGTTGAAAACAATGAGATTAAAAGTCTAGGGTCACAGGTTCACTAGGATTATTGTTCAGGGGTAAGGAGGAAATCAGTTATCATGCAATAAAGTTATCTAAGGTCACAAGATCGGTCGATTCAATTATGCCCTTTAGATCTACGAATAACATGCGATCGCTATCATTAAACGAGTTCTATTCAATTATCGTAGCCTATCTTAGTCTTAACCCGGTCGGTGTCAATCCTAATTTGCGAGACTAGTTAATTAATCTTGGCCAGTAATCAAGCAACTAGAATTAAAACGATAATCAAACGATAACCATGCAATTGCAATTCAATTAATTAATCTACCCCTTCTAACAATCCTAGATCCCCTTCCAACCCTAGAAAGGAATTTAGCTACTCATAACGATATAAACAACAACAATAATAATTAAAGTAAACATAATTAATAACTATGAAAGGATGAATCAAAGAATAATTAAAGAACAAGAAGGTAATTAAATAAATAACTAAGAAAGATTGAAGAATACCGATTACAAGATGAACTAAAGACAATCGTCTTTGATGAAATAAATCCGGAGGCAAGCAAACTAAACTAGGGTTTATGATTTAAAGCCTAAGAGTAGTAAAAAGCATAAGAAAGTATGTATATGAATATAAAAGCATAAGAAAGCATATGAGACGAGCTTTCTTTTTATATTACAAAAGATCCTACTAATTAGGTTAAAATTAAGGAAAACTCGAAAAAGCGCCGAAATACTAACTTGCTCGATCGAGCAAGGCCTTCTGCTCGATCGAGCAAGACCTGATACCGACTCGATCGAGCACTTGTATACTGCTCGAATCGAGCATACTTTCATTTTAGCTCGTCTTTCTTCCTCTTTCTCATTTCTTCGCTTTTCCTTCCTCGATTCCTTCCCGTGCCTATGCTTCTTCTACATCCAACTCCCGCCTGCTCCATATCACTCGAAAAGCGCAAATGCATCCAATCTGGGCTTAAACATAACAAAGCGGGCAGAATCTATATTTCTAGCTAAAATAGCATGAATAGCAATGAAATAACTGTAAAATCGAGTAAAATGCGTCTAAGGGGAGGCCTAAATATGTATATACTAAGATCATCAAGATGGCTATAGATATTTTATCACTTTCACGGACGATTTGAGTAGATATGGATATGTCTACTTAATGAAGCATAAAAGTGAGTCCTTTGACAAGCTCAAGGAATTTCAGAATAAGCACTACAAGAAATCTTGATTCAGGCGACTGTAATAAGGCGACTGATACTAGTAGTCGCCAATTTGGCGACTGAAAATAAAATCGGGCGACTGAAAATAGTCGCCAATTTGGCGACTACCACAAAGACTCAGAATTTTATCAGAAAACCTCGGGCGACTGAAATCAGCCGCCAAATTGGCGACTGATAAGCCAATTGGCGACTGAAATCAGTCGCCAATTTGGCGACTACCCATTTCAGTCGCCATTTTGTGTATTATTCCAGAATCGCAAACTCATCCGCACACTTTGCTTTCATCAATCTTCTTCAAACTCGAAAAACCCGAAAAACCCCAATACAAAATCGCCACCACCACTCTCTCAACCACCACTCCGACACTAG